>NW_021025918.1:1042581-1073636 GCF_004153795.1 Camellia sinensis
CTTTTTGGGGATATTTTGACTAGATATTTTGAATTGACTTTGGGGCTTATATCTATTTTTGACCTAGTACTATATAAAGGCCCTCACTTAACCTTTTCTTTCACTTTCCTCTCTCTAAACCGTGAAACACCTTCTCTATCTCTCAAAAGGCACTTTTTACTCAAAGATCCTTAGATCTACTTGTTTGGAGACCTCTACTCACCTTGCTCCTTTGAGATAAAGTGTAGAGCTTGTCGAGGGCTTCATTTTGATTGGAGCAAAGCTTGGTTTCTCTTCCGTCGACTTTTGGGTTTTTCTTCATCTTCTTCCCTTGGGCTCCGAATTTGAGGTAGGGATTCCTACTCACTCTTATGGTCTTTGACTTAGATTTTTGGTTGTTTTGATAAAGTGTTGAAGTTGGGTAATTTTGGGACTTAGGGTTTCAAAATGTTAAAAGAGGGTTTTGTTATTTTGATTATAAAATGAGTACTTTGGGTTTCAAAATAGTGGTATTGATGTTGGTTGTTGATATATGGACCATTGGGTCAATGTTGAAAAATGAGGGAAAAAGCCCTAATTTGTTGTGTAAATTAATTTGTATAATTAATTTGGGAAAAGTGTTGGCATTTGGAATTGAGTAGGAAATAATGAACTTGACTCATTATATGGTAGAGTAGTGGAGTTGGATTTGTTAATCGCTCACTTTTGAAAACATTGATATTTTATCTGTTGGAGCTTTTATTATCTGTTTAGAAATAATTGTTTGGGCTACCGGTGGAGGGTAGCTTTGATTGTTGTAGACAATGCATGATGATTAGGCGAACTAAAACTAATCAATTGGTTATGTCATAAAGTATGACGGTTGGTAGAATACATTAACGTTATGTATTGGTTGATTGCGTATATGACCTATGTGTATATACATTGTGTGTGTGGGGGAGGAGATAGGGGATGTACTCCACGGTTTAGGGGAAGATAGGGGATGGACCTCTAAACTGGATATTGTTTGGGAGGAGATAGGGGATGGACTCCACTGATACAGCTCATATGCTTGTCAGATATTGTGTTGATACAGCTCATATGCTTGTCTATGGAAGTGTTGATACAGCTCATATGCTTATCTTTGGAAGTGTTGATATAGCTAGTATGCTTATCTGTTGAAATGTGGACACAGCTTGTATGCTTATCTGTTGAAATGTTGATACAACTAATGTGTTTATCCATTGAGAAATGGGAAATGTTTAATATGAGTTACTGTCTCATAGAAATGATTGGCCAGGTTCTGAGCCATTGATATAAATTGTGAAACTGTTAAGAAATGGAAAGTGGAATGAAACATAGTCGCAGTGATTATAAAAATAGAGATGGGTTACAAATTGATTTATGGAAATTGAACATTTATCAATTGCTAATGTCTTAGTTATTGCTCATACTGTGTTTAGCATATCTCTACTGGGCGTTGGCTCACCCTATATGGGACATTATTTTCAGGTACAGGTAGCACGCCGCCTCCAAGGACATTGCTTGGGTGACGATGAGAGTTGAAGACTCTTTTTGGTTGTTTTACTTGTATTACATGTATAGCAAGCCAAGGGCTTATTTTGTATAGAGTTAGTACTCTTCTTTTGTAACCAAGTGTTGACTTGGAAAGCTGTAAGCCTATAAGGCATTTGCTTTGTCGTTAACATGTAACACTGTTGTAAGAACTACTCTGATGAATAGAAATGGTTAATTTCTTTTGTATACGGCATGTCTAAAGTGATGGATTTATGTATTTATTTTTGGACGTTACAGTTATGAAGTATATGTCCTGTCCAGTGAGCTTGGCCCAAGCGGGCGAGCGGATGGCCTAAATTTGGACGTTCTAGATTTTTTTTTTAAAAAAAAAAATCTATGTATAGAAGTCTACTCTAAAATTGAATAAAAGTCTAATATAAATTGTCACATAACACATTTTATAATTGCAAAAATAATATTTTGTCATAAACAGTGAGATGAGAGATTCCATCACTACTTGTATATATTTTTTTTTGATTTTGGTGCTTTAATGCCTTTATGAAACGAATAATTACAAATATTCATATATGGTCTTTAACCCAAAAAATAAAACAACAGTATAGTTGAAGTTATAGGATTTTAAACTAGTTAAGTTGAGCAGAGTCTTCTAAGCAAACACAATAAAAATTGTTCAGATTTTTGTTGCTAATGTGATGGAGCAGTGAGAGAGATGAAATCCATTCAATATTAGTTTTTTTCCCTCATAGCCATTGATGATGTTTGTGGCGAAAACTTGAACACAATTTCAAACTAGTTGCTCTGTATTTCCATCAACAATCTTTCATTCTAAGAACAACTAATCGTTCTATGCCTCTTGCTCCGTATATATAGAGTATTGTGTAAACCAAAGAAAACACCAAATGAGAATTTTAAGAGAAACAAAAAGAAAAAAAGAAGAAGAAGATGAATCTGCTTAGCTACCCGTGCTTACCACTTCAAAGAAAACTAAATGTGATAGTGACAACTTGAAAGGATTTTAAGTTTCAAGGAAGAATTGGAGTTTAGGGCTAAGAAATTTTATAACTTTGATAAATAATTAAAGGTTTCTGAAAGGTTTTTTTTTTTTTTTTTTTTTTTCAAACGATAGATTTATTCAAAGTAGAGGTACATAACACGAGACCTATCTTTCATGAGCACATGGCGCAACCACACAGAACAATGGATATTATTGAAGAAAACCTCATCTCCATCAGTGCCAAACCTTGCCAAAGAGTGAGCCACACTATTACAAGTGCGCTGTGTTGGATTAATTCATTTAAAATTCTTTAGTTGGTGGTGTTCGGGTCTTCAAAACTTGGTGATGATTGTCTTCAGTTGGTGGTCTTAGTCGTTTTCCTAAAGACAATATTTGCACCCACCAAAAAGGTGTGCAGAGGGTCACAACAAATTCGCCTTCAGGATACAATGAAGCCTAATCTAAAGATCAAGTTGTAAGAACCCACACTTTATGTCCTCATCATGTTCATGAGCATCGGTATGATTATGACTTGTTTAGCTTGCATGTGTATGTTGTGATTTGTTTCGCTTGAGCTAATGCGATCCGTGTCTTGATTTGGAAGCCTTGTGATTTGTCTAAGTGTAGTATGCTTGTCTTGTTCCTTCCTTGATGTGAAACTTAGGTTACGCCTTGCCTGAGTTATACTAGCCGATGTTATTCCAAGCCGAGGTCATCCTTAGTCTAGTATTAGTATCTTGAAACCCCTTGTCGACCTCCGTCCTTGCCTTGACCACATTAGCCGAGATGTTACCTTGCACCCAAGTGATCTCGTCCTGAAGCGGTATGACCTAGGCCGAGGTGTGGCGCATCTAGGCCAAGATGTGGCACAGCTTAGTCAAGTGTTGTCCCTCCTAGCCGAGGTCATTGTCATCTTAGTTGCCGAAGTCTTTTGTTAGCCGATGTCACTCCTTGCCGGAGTGCCACTCCGTGTAGCTTGTTAAGTATGCCTCGTTGTTAGCCGATGTCATAGCCTGTCAGAGAGCCCATGCCCCTTTGCTTGTTGAACACCCTTCCACCATGCTTTGTCTGGCCTGTCAGCCACCTTTTCAGAATGAACCCAACCAATCGCCGCCACGTGTCTCAGCAAAGGGTTAACCCCAGAACCGGGTATAGAAAACTATCATTTGGTGTCATAACCATGTCTTGTAGAGAGAGAAGCTCTAGGAGGAAGAAAGAGTTTTAGAGTGAGGAAGTAGATCTTCAAGCTTGATTTCTAGAGATCCAACCGTAAACTTTCGCAGCACCGCTTGTCTTGACAGTCCTTAGTGCTAGAGGACTCTAAACTTTCGCAGCACCGCTTGTCTTGACAGTCCTTAGTGCTAGAGGACTCTAAACTTTCGCAGCACCGCTTGTCTTGACAGTCCTTAGTGCTAGAGGACTCTAAACTTTCGCAGCACCGCTTGTCTTGACAGTCCTTAGTGCTAGAGGACTCTAAACTTTCGCAGCACCGCTTGTCTTGACAGTCCTTAGTGCTAGAGGACTCTAAACTTTCGCAGCACCGCTTGTCTTGACAGTCCTTAGTGCTAGAGGACTCTAAACTTTCGCAGCACCGCTTGTCTTGACAGTCCTTAGTGCTAGAGGACTCTAAACTTTCGCAGCACCGCTTGTCTTGACAGTCCTTAGTGCTAGAGGACTCTAAACTTTCGCAGCACCGCTTGTCTTGACAGTCCTTAGTGCTAGAGGACTCTAAACTTTCGCAGCACCGCTTGTCTTGACAGTCCTTAGTGCTAGAGGACTCTAAACTTTCGCAGCACCGCTTGTCTTGACAGTCCTTAGTGCTAGAGGACTCTAAACTTTCGCAGCACCGCTTGTCTTGACAGTCCTTAGTGCTAGAGGACTCTAAACTTTCGCAGCACCGCTTGTCTTGACAGTCCTTAGTGCTAGAGGACTCTAAACTTTCGCAGCACCGCTTGTCTTGACAGTCCTTAGTGCTAGAGGACTCTAAACTTTCGCAGCACCGCTTGTCTTGACAGTCCTTAGTGCTAGAGGACTCTAAACTTTTGCAGCACAGCTTGTCTTGACAGTCCTTAGTGCTAGAGGACTCTAAACTTTCGCAGCACTCTTGTCTTGAAAGTCCTTAGTTGCAGGGGACTATAATGCAACTGCACTCTTGTCTTGGAATTGTCATCACCTTCTTGTATTAAGTAGATGTAGTAACATCCAAAGGACTTGAAAGGCCGGCAATGAACTTGATTTCCCTCTTGTTTGTAAAGTATGCTACGTATTGTCTTGAAAGAAATCTTGGATATCAATCATGCAAAACCTTTATTTCTAATATCATTCACTGAGTATCCAAGCTCACCCTCTCTATATATATGTAGGTGATGAACAAGAAGGCATTGAGGCCTAGACGTGATTGCCGATGTGTTTTGGGCGCATAGCCGACATGTTTTGGATTTGTGTTTTGCATCGTCTTGAAGATCATGCTTCTCGGCTTATTTTTCATTTGCACTTGTATATGTCGGCTTGAGAAGCCTTTTGGTCAAGATGTGTTTTATATTTCATTTCATTCCTGTATTTAAGATGTAAGACTTGTAAAGATGTTTAATGTATGACATTCTACTGGACTTACGCACGGCTCTCATGGACTATTTAGATTTGGTATATGTATATATATTGCTTCCGCACTTGTAAGCCCCATATTTTATACTCTGATTGTGTGTGATTTTGTAAGACGGCCTTCGGTGACCTCGGGTTACTGGCCATCACGGCACCAAACTACTAGGGGCGGTTTGGGGGCGTGACACAAGTCTACCAGCGTTTGCACTAATGACAGTAGATTAGAATATTCTTGATACAATCAAGAAAACCAAGACACTGATAATCAAATCTACAGAATTTGATTACCAATAAGAAAAGCAGAAACTTGGTTAAGAAACTCCTGATCGAAAACTCTAAATCAAGAGGGAGAGAGAGAGAGAATTGTAGGAATGCTTTCAAAATTTTGGATGATTGAAATGGCTGATTTTGTAGCCTATTTATAGGCCTTGATGCATCTGATCGAATGGTTATGTCCGTTGATCGTATCCGATCAGATCTGACCGTTGGATTGACGATCTATGGTGCAGATCATTCTCACACCGAATAGATGCCTTGACAGATCATACTTGATCATGATTGGGTGCCATCTCACCCGTACGATCATGTGCATCTCCTATCAATAGCTATGATCAGATTGCTCCAAATTAGACACGCAACCGTTCGATCGATTGGTTGACTCATCACCAACAGACACCACATCACTGCCACGTGGAGCTGACTGTATTCCATGTCACCCATACCATGTTAGATCCACATCATCGCTCCAACTTGTCCGATGCAAATAGGAAAGCGCCCTTATGACGCCTTGCGCTGATGTGTCCATGCTAAGTGCAAAGTGCGCTATCAAACACCACACAGCCCATTGCCACGTCGCGTGCATGTACGCGTGTGTGTGCTTGTGCGTGCGTGTGTACGGATGGTGCTTGCGATGTGAGTGCATGTACACTAGCATCCATCCCACAATTCCATATTTAAAGGAATATTCCATGTAGCACTTTATTAAGTGCTCTATGTTTTTCTCTCTTTTCGATATAGGACAAAGTCCCTAAGCTTATTTCAAGCTTTCAAAAAAAAAAAAATGAAGGTTTTGAAAACACCCAAAAACTAAACCATAGATTTTGAAAACCCATTTTGAATATTCCTTAACATTCCCCTACGATTTTCAAAATATCAGATGATGATTCTTGGTTCACTTGGCAGCCTTATGCATAGGTGAAGATATCTTACGATTTGAATCATTCACTCAGTGATGGCATAGTAGACTTGTATTTGAACTAGCGATCTTATACGACTAACCGGACATCTCTCTCACACAGTACAGGTTACCTCAAGTATTCAAACAAACCAACACGTGGATTGGCCATGTGTCTATATCCTGTTTTATGAGCGCTCTAGAGTTAAGCCCTTAGACTCATACGAAGCGGCACCACCTCCTACATTCACATAGGTAAGCTTACTAAGAGTACCCCTTTAATTTACAATACCTTAACAACCCAGTTGTAAGCGTATTAAGAGTTTGTTAACTCATCCTCTTCTTTTCATATTATAGGTACCAAACACTTCAACCTTGGGATGAAAATGAAATAAAACTAAGTGCTTGCAATCATGACATATGGTATACTTGAGCTCATTGAACTCAAGACTTGATGTTTTTTCAAGCGTTGAGTCGAGTTTTCACCAGGAGTGATTATGTTAAGTGGGCTTAAGACCCATCTTCTTTGATGTTTTCCATACCAAATTCCTTGTAAGTCCCTTTGTTAAGGGGTCAACCAAGTTTTCACTTGACTTTACATAACCAATGGTAATCACACCTTATATGATTAACTTCCTGACACAGTTATGTCTCAGTCCTATATGCCTGGACTTTCCATTATAGACATGGCTATAGGCCCGTGATAGAGTTGCTTCACTATCACAATGCAAAGATATTGGTGACAAAGGTTTTGGCCATATCTTAATCTCTAACATGAGATTCCTTAGCCACTCTGCCTCTTTGCTACAAGAAACCAATACTACAAACTCTGTCGCCATGGTTGAGTTTGTTATTCATGTTTACTTCTTGGAACCCCAAGAGATAACTCGTCTTCCAAGAGTAAAAATCCAACCACTCGTGAACGAGTGATTTTCAAGGTCAGTTATCCAACTAGCATCCGTAAATCCTTCCAGCACTACTGGATAGCCATTATAGACTATTCCATAGTTTATTGTTTTTCTCAAGTACTTAAGTATTCGGTTAACAGTATGCCAATGCACACTACTGGGATTACTAGTGTATCTACTAAGTTTTCCCACTACAAATGCAATATTAGGTCTACTACAAGTCATGGCATACATCAGGCTACCTATCACTCTTGAGTATTCTAGCTGATCAACAGCTCTTCCAGTATTAGGATACAATTTCAAATTTGAATCAAAAGGTGTAGATATGGGTGTACAATTATATGGATTAAATTTCTTAACAATTTTCTCAATATAGTGTGACTAGGTAAGAATCAAATTATTGTCCTCTCGTTTGATCTTAATACTCAGAATTATATTAGCCATGCCCGTGTCTTTCATACTAAAGCTAGACGACAAGAAACTTTTCGTACTTTTAATGGCATCATTGTCAGTTCAAAAAATCAGCATATGATTACACCTCTATTGCCAGTAAACTTACTGTACACACACTTATCAGATTCATGTATCCTAAAACCAATTGACACTATTACTTTGTGAAATTTCTCATGTGCACTATTTTGGAGCTTGTTTCAATCCATATAGTGACTCCACGAGTTTACACACTTTGCGTTCTTGACCCTGTACAACAAATCCTTTCGATTATTGCATATAGATTTTCTCATCTAACTCTTCATTTAGGAAAGCGGTCTTAACATCCATGTGATGGATTTCAAGCTTGTAGATTGAGGCTAAGGAAATCAACACTCAAATGGTGGAGATTCTGGCCACCAAAACATATGTATCAAAATAATCAATACCCTCTTGTTGAGTAAAACCCTTAGCAACTAATCATGCTTTGAACTTGTCAATTGTGCCATCAACTTTTATTTTTCTTTTGAATATTCATCTACAACCAATTGGTTTGGATCTAGGTGACAAATCAACAAGTATCCAGGTATTGTTACCTGTAACGCCCTCAAAATAAAAGCATTAAACCAACATTTTAGACATACATTGATACAAAAGAAATCCACCATTTCAATTCATCAGAGTAATTCTTACAACTGTATTACATGTTAACAACAAAAGAAAATGCCCTATGGGCTTACAGCTTTCCAAGTTAACACTTGGTTACAAAAAAGGAAGAGTACTAACTCAATACATATTAAGCCCTTGGCTTGAATTTACATGCAATACATCAAAATAAACAAAAGAAAGAGTCTTCAACTCTCATCATCATCCAAGCTATGTCCTTGGAGGTGGCATACTACATGTACCTGAAAATAATGTCCCATAAAGGGTGAGCCAACGCCTAGTAGAGATATGCTAAACACAGTATGAGCAATGACTAAGACATTAGCAATTGATAAATGTTCAATTTTCATAAACCAATCCATAATCCATTTCCATTTCATGACCACTATGTTCATGTTTCATTTCAGTTTTCATTTCCTGTCAACTTTCACAATTTACATCAATGGCTCAGAACCTGGCCAACCACTTATATGAGACAATGACTCATATTAAACGTTTATCATTTTACAGTAGATAAACATATTAGTTGTATCAATATCTCAACAGATAAGCATACAAGTTGTATCCACATTTCAACAGATATGCATATTAGCTATATCAACGCTTCCGATGACAAGCATATGAGCTGTATCAACACTTCCAAAGATAAGCATATGAGCTGTATCCACACATTATCTGACAAGCATATGAGCTGTGTTAGTGGAGTCCATCCCCTATCTCCTCCCAAACAACATCCGGTTTAGAGGTCCATCCCCTATCTTCCCCTAAACCGTGGAGTACATCCTCTATCTCCTCCCACACACACAACATATATACACAAAGGTCATATACGCAATCAATCAATACATAACGTTAATGTATTCTATCAACTGTCAAACTCTATGACATATCCAATTGATTAGTTTTAGTTTGCCTAATCATCATGCATTGTCTACAACAATCAAAACTACCCTCCACCGGTAGCCCAAGCAATTATTTCTAAACAGATGATAAAAGCTCCAACAGATAAAATATCAACGTTTTCAAAAGTAAGCGATTTATAAATCCAACTCCACTATTCAACCATATAATGAGTCAATTTCATTATTCCCAACTCAATTCCATATAACCATTATTTTCTCAAATTAATTATACAAATTAATTTATATAACCAATTAGGGTTTTCTAACCCATTTGCCAATATTGACCCAATGGCTTATTTATCAACAACCAACAACAACATCGTTATTTTGAAACCCAAAATACACATTTTGAGACCAAAATCGCAAACCCTCTCTAACACATTTTGAAACCCTAAGTCCCAAAATCACCCAACTACAACACTTTATCAAAATAACTAAAATTCTAGGTCAAAGACCATAAGGGTGAGTAGGAACCCCTACCTCAAAAGATGACACCCAAGGAAGAAGATGGCAAAAACGAAGTTGCTCCAAACCACGAGTTTCTCGGATCAAAAGATAGCCCTCGACGATCAACAACCTTTTTGTGAAGACACAAGGTGAGGAAAACACCCTAGCTAGATCAATACTTAGAGAGAAGTTATGGTTTTAGAGAGAGGAGCTCTCAAATGGCGTTTTGGAAAAGTAAGAGATAGAGTGTGAATGTAAAAAGTGATTTTAAAATGCCCAACTGCCAACTGATATACGACATACCCGCTTGAGCGGAGAACACAACGCTCGAGCGCCAAGAACAAAAATCTGGACACGCTCGAGCGCAAGAAGGACCGCTCGAGCGCCAAGACACAAGAATAAAGCACTTCCGCTCGAGCGCGAAAACCAGTCCGCTCGAGCGTAGATTTCCCCCTCCCAGAACTTATACCCAGAAAGTACTACCCGCTCAAGCGCCAACAAACCCGCTCGAGCGCTGATGCTCGAGCGTAAAAATCACATCTGCAGAAGTTTTGCAGGAACACGAAATACTGGAGGTGTGAAATCCACGCTCGAGTGCAAGAAGACCCGCTCAAGCGGACCGCCTAAAAACTGGGCAACAAGGAATTAAAACCAAGGCCTAACCAACCTGTAACAACCCTGCCCTAAACATCCTAAAACTCAATCCAGCGGAATAGAAGGACGACAACAAGATAGATACAACTACCAACTTCACGGAACCGAGTCCCGAATACAACAGAACAGTAAAGGGACAATCGGGATCGCTATAACCTCCCCTCCTTAAAGAATTTCGTCCCCGAAATTAAACACATGTTTTTCAAAAATAGGTTTTCTCCATTCTCAATAATATTACAGCATAATATTAAACAACCCGACCCATTACCGGTCAATCCCATCTCTTTTCAAGAGGCATTTCACATTATACGTAACAACCTGCATTATCAACATGCATTCCTTTGAAATCTACCAATTTCAACCTGTTTCTCACAATTTCTTAACACATGCAACATTAATATTATGCTTGCATTTCCACAATACACTTAACACACGCAATGTTAAAACAAACTTCCATTAACCAAAACATTCACAATGTTTTACAACTTAAGACATATACAATGCTCTTAAAGTTCAACAATATTACATAATTTCATTACAAAATTACACGTCAACAAACAAGTCCGGATAATTCTCACGGACATCCACCTCACGTTCCCAAGTGGCTTCCTCCACTCCGTGATGTTTCCGCAAAACCTTCACCAAAGGAATGGTCTTGCCACGCAGAACTTGATCCCGCTTATCCAAGACCCGAACCGGTCTCTCCTCATACGAGGCATCCTCTTCTACCTCTAAGTCGGTCCAATCTAACACGTGGGACGGATCCGGCTCATACTTCCGAAGCATACTCACATGAAACATGTCATGCACTCCGGACAACTGCGGCGGTAAAGCTAAACGATAAGCAACCTGCCTACCCTCTCAAGGATTTCAAAGGGACCAATAAACCGAGGGGATAACTTCCCACTCTTCCCGAACCTCATCAAGCCTCGCCTAGGTGATATTTTCAAGAAGACATGATCAGCTACCTCAAACGCCAAAGGTCTCCTCCTACGGTCGGCATAACTCTTTTGGCGACTCTGGGCTGTAACAAGCCTCCTACGGATAAGCTCAACTTTCTCCGTCGTCTCCCTAACCAACTCCGAACCCAACAAAGGTGCATCACCCACCTCGGCCCAACAAACTGGAGACCTACAAGGTCGGCTATACAAGGCCTCAAACGGTGCCATACCGATGCTAGACTGAAAACTGTTGTTGTAGGCAAACTCCACCAAGGGCAAATGCCTCTCCCACGTCCCACTAAAGTCAAGGACACAACCTCGAAGCATATCCTCAAGGATCTGGATAGTATGCTCGGACTGCCCATAAGTCTGAGGATGATAAGCCGTACTAAAGGTGAACCTAGTGCCCAAGGCACTCTGCAAACTCTGCCACAACCTAGCAGTAAAACGAGGATCTCTATCGGAGACGATCGTCACTGGGACCCCGTGCAATCTCACTATGTCCCGAATATACAAGTCGGCGAGATGATCTACCGAATCTCTCACGCGCATAGGAATGAAGTGCGCCAACTTAGTCAACCGGTCTACAACCACCCAAATGGCATCACTACCCCTCTGAGTCCTCGGAAGACCTACAATGAAGTCTATAGTGACATGCTCCCACTTCCACTCGGCAATAGGCGAGGGTTGCAACAAACCCGCTGGCCTTTGATGCTCGGCCTTCACTTGCTGACAAGTAAGGCACTTAGACACAAAAACAGCCACATCTCTCTTCATACCTCGCCACCAAAACTGGCGACCCAAATCCCGATACATCTTAGTGCCTCCCGGATGCACCGTAAGGCGTGAATGATGGAACTCTCAGAGTACTTCCTCTCGGCAAGACTCCGGCACAAACAAACGGTCTCGGTATCTCACACTCTGGTCAGGATACACCGTCAAACCGCTCCCAACTTTCCCACTGGAGATCTTCTCTCAGAAGGACTCTACCTCAAGGTCACCTCTCTGTGCCTCTAACACTCTAGTCACAAGTGTAGGCTGCGCAACAACAGAAAACAAGGCCGCAGCCTCAATAGATTCGTCCAGATGCAAATCAAACTCGCCAAGTGCCCCCAACATCTCCCATTCCCGGATGGCTATACAAGCTACATCACTAATGGATTTCCTACTAAGGGCATCGGCCACAACATTGGCCTTTCCCGGGTGATAGTGCAACTCAAAATCATAGTCCTCAATGAACTCCATCCATCTCTTCTGCCTCAAATTCAAGTCTTTCTGTGTAAACTGGTACTTCAAACTCTTGTGGTCCGAGAACACCTCGAACCTCTCACCATAAAGGTAGTGCCTCCAAATCTTCAAGGCAAAGATCACTGCTGCTAACTCTAGGTCGTGTGTAGGGTAATTCTTCTCGTTAGTTTTCAACTGACGTGAGCCATAAGCTACCGCTTTCCCCTCTTGCATCAACACACAACCCAAACCCTCTCGTGAGGCATCACAATATACTGCGTAACCCGATCCTCTCTCCGGAATAATCAAAACTGGAGCGGTGGTCAACCTAACCTTCAACTCTTGGAACGACTTTTCACAAGTCTCACTCCATACAAACTTGACCCCTTTCCACGTCAATCTAGTCAACGGCAAAGCTAGCCTGGAGAAATCTTTCACAAACCGACGGTAATACCCAGCTAATCCCAGAAAACTGAGGATCTCAAACACACTCTTAGGCTGTGCCCAATCTTGCACTGCCTCTACTTTGGATGTATTAATAGACACCCCTTCCCCGGATACCACATGGCCTAAGAATTTCACCTCTCCTAGCCAGAATTCACACTTCCCAAATTTGGCATACAGCCTATGGGCTCTAAGCAACTCAAGCACCACTCTCAAGTGTTCCTCGTGCTCCTCCTCTGAAGGCGAGTAAATCAGGATGTCGTCCACGAAAACGACTACAAAACGGTCTAAGAATTCCTGGAAGATCCGGTTCATCAAGTCCATAAAGACTGCCGGTGCATTGGTAAGCCCGAATGGCATCACCAGAAACTCATAATGGCCATACCGCGTACGGAATGCCGTTTTTGAAATATCCTCCTCCCTGGCCCTCAACTGGTGGTAACCCGATCTCAAGTCTATCTTAGAGAAACAACGGGAACCCTTCAACTGGTCAAATAGATCATCTATACGGGGCATAGGGTACTTATTCTTGACCGTAGCCCGATTTAACATCCGATAGTCTATACACAATCTCAAGGCACCATCTTTCTTTTTAGCAAAGAGGGCCGGTGCTCCCCACGGTGAAACACTAGGGCGAACAAAACCCTTATCTAGCAATTCATGGAGCTGAATCTTCAACTCACTCAACTCGGCTGGGGCAAAATTATAAGGTGCCATAGAAATCGGCGCCGTGCCGGGCACTAAATCAATAGAGAACTCTATCTCTCGGTGAGGTGGCAAACTAATGAGATCCTCGGGAAAAACATCCGAATACTCACAAACCACCCTCGGTAAAACAATCTGGGTCTCATCACACTCACCACTCATATAGCTAGCAAGTAGACCACTAAACTCATTCCGCCCTCGCGGATCATACATCGGTGGCAACACACTGCCGACCCGATCTCCCAAGAAATGGAAACACTCCCCGCTCAACGTACAAACCATGACCCTCTGGCGGTAGCAATCAATAACAGCCTGGTATGACGATAACCAGTCCATACCCAAAATAACATCAAAACCCTTCATGGGCATGACAACAAAAGGAAAAGGAGGCCTATGGTCGGCGACCTCTATATCACAACCCCTAACACCTTCTTTCAAGATCAACTCATCGCCAACAGGCGATACTACACATATAGGAGATGCTAACTGTGCCAACTCCAATTCCAAAACAGATGCAAATGCAGCAGATACAAAAGAATGAGATGCACTCGTATCAATCAATACACTAGCAACCGAGTTGCAAAACAGAAAGGTACCTCTCATTACCGATGGAGCCGGTACTAGGTCCTGCGCGGTAACAGCATACACGCGCCCTGTAGGCCCCTGATCCACCTGCTCACCTCTAGGAGCAAAAGACTGCTGCACTGACTGGGATGACGAAGCTCCCGGATTGGCCCTCGAGGCCTACACAGACTGAGCTGGCTGATAACCTTGAGTCTGCCTAGAACCAGACGCTCCCGAAGTGGCACTCAACTGTGGGCAATACCTCTTTAGGTGCCCAGGCTGACCAGACTGATAGCAAGACAAAGGCTGGCCCCTGCCCTGACTTTGGCCCTGAGGTCTAGCTGAAGAAGAAACAGCTCGCTGACCCCCTCCCTTCTGCGGGCAAACCGAAAACTTGTGACCCAGCTGACCACACGCAAAACAACTCAAACCTCCCTGACTACCTCTCCTAGAGCCCGCACTCGGCATTGGAAAGGTCGATCTAGCCACACCACCCTGAGACTGCCGAGGGTTAGAACTCCTCTGTCTTCTACCATCACCCTGACCATCTTGGCTCCTCTTGGAGCCTCTCTGCCCCTCAACCTGCTCCTGCATCATAATCTCCATATGAGCAGCAGCATCCACCAAACGCCTATACTCCCGGATAAACGACCCTCCAACCCTCAGCTTGAGCCCACGCCTCAACTTCCGCTCAAACTCAAAGCAGAGCGTTCCTCGGACGCCACCAGTTCAGGTGCAAACCTAGACAGACTAGTAAAAGTACCCTCAAACTCGGCCACTGACAAGCCCTGTTGTTTAAGCTGGCAAAACTGTTCCCTCAGCTTCTCCCTTGCAGCTGAAGATAAAAACTTCTCCTGGAAGGTGTTTACAAACGCCTCCCATGCACCACCAACACTGCCCTTCTCGTACTTCCACCATTGACCCGCATCTCCCTTCAGTTGGAAGGATGCCAGGGTCACCTTCAAAGCCCCGCCCTCGATGCCAAGCATCTCGAATGTCTTCTCCATTTGTTCCAACCACTCGTCAGCCTTAAGTGGCTCTTTCGGATCCCCAATAAACTCGTCTGGGTTAGACCGGAAGAATTCCCTCTTCAAGAAAGAAGGTCCTGCCTCAGTAACTTGTTTCTCGGCTCTGAGAATACCCAAAGCTCCCGCTATCTCTCGGGCCAAGGCGCCCATAGCCTGCTGACCCGCTGGCTCGGCCACGTTGGCCTGACCAACACCCTCCTGCATTGCCGGAACGTCATCCGGTAAAGGTACCTCCTTCCTACCATGCCTGCCACGCCTACCACGCCCTCGTCCTGACATCCTAATAAAGGTAACCAAGACTATTAGCGCATTCACAACTGTGCCGAAGCTAAAACACTCTCGTTCTAGTGCATGGACAACTGTAATTCACTCCACGTAAGCACATAAGCACATAAGCATTTACGAATTTCATTTTCGGATAATGATAGTCCCGAGGCGTTACTAGAGTTCCGGTTAGAAACAGCATTGATCAAGTGCTTTTCCAACAAGACTCCCAGAAACCCAAGGATCCAATCAACATCCTAGAAACTACATTCCATACCCACACAGTCACATAAGCATGTTATCAATTAAGCACATAGCATATGACACTACATCTAAGTCTCTATCAAGCGAGACAAACCCATTGTGATCCTAATCACTTCCCATGTACCCAAAGTATTCGAACCCGGTACGCTCTGATACCAAGTTGTAACGCCCTCAAAATAAAAGCATTAAACCAACATTTTAGACATACATTGATACAAAAGAAATCCACCATTTCAATTCATCAGAGTAATTCTTACAACTGTATTACATGTTAACAACAAAAGCAAATGCCCTATGGGCTTACAGCTTTCCAAGTTAACACTTGGTTACAAAAAAGGAAGAGTACTAACTCAATACATATTAAGCCATTGGCTTGAATTTACATGCAATACATCAAAATAAACAAAAGAAAGAGTCTTCAACTCTCATCATCATCCAAGCTATGTCCTTGGAGGTGGCATACTACCTGTACCTGAAAATAATGCCCCATAAAGGGTGAGCCAACGCCCAGTAGAGATATGCTAAACACAGTATGAGCAATGACTAAGACATTAGCAATTGATAAATGTTCAATTTTCATAAACCAATCCATAATCCATTTCCATTTCATGACCACTATGTTCATGTTTCATTTCAGTTTTCATTTCTTGTCAACTTTCACAATTTACATCAATGGCTCAGAACCTGGCCAACCACTTATATGAGACAATGACTCATACTAAACGTTTCTCATTTTACAGTAGATAAACATATTAGTTGTACCAATATCTCAACAAATAAGCATACAAGTTGTATCCACATGTCAACAGATATGCATATTAGCTATATCAACGCTTCCGATGAAAAGCATATGAGCTGTATCAACACTTCCAAAGATAAGCATATGAGCTGTATCCACACATTATCTGACAAGCATATGAGCTGTGTCAGTGGAGTCCATCCCCTATCTCCTCCCAAACAACATCCGGTTTAGAGGTCCATCCCCTATCCCCCCCCTAAACCATGGAGTACATCCCCTATCTCCTCCCACACACACAACATATATACACAAAGGTCATATACGCAATCAATCAATACATAACGTTAATGTATTCTATCAACCGTCAAACTCTATGACATATCCAATTGATTAGTTTTAGTTTACCTAATCATCATGCATTGTCTACAACAATCAAAACTACCCTCCACCGGTAGCCCAAGCAATTATTTCTAAACAGATGATAAAAGCTCCAATAGATAAAATATCAACGTTTTCAAAAGTAAGCGATTTATAAATCCAACTCCACTATTCAACCATATAATGAGTCAATTTCATTATTCCCAACTCAATTCCGTATAACCATTATTTTCTCAAACTAATTATACAAATTAATTTATATAACCAATTAGGGTTTTCTAACCCATTTGCCAATATTGACCCAATGGCTTATATATCAACAACCAACAACAACATCGTTATTTTGAAACCCAAAATACACATTTTGAGACCAAAATCGCAAACCCTCTCTAACACATTTTGAAACCCTAAGTCCCAAAATCACCCAACTACAACACTTTATCAAAATAACTAAAATTCTAGGTCAAAGACAATAAGAGTGAGTAGGAACCCCTACCTCAAAAGATGACACCCAAGGAAGAAGATGGCAAAAGCGAAGTTGCTCCAAACCACGAGTTTCTCGGATCAAAAGATAGCCCTCGACGATCAACAACCTTTTTGTGAAGACCCAAGGTGAGGAAAACACCCTAGCTAGATCAATGCTTAGAGAGAAGTTATGGTTTTAGAGAGAGGAGCTCTCAAATGGCATTTTGGAAAAGTAAGAGAGAGTGTGTGAATGTAAAAAGTGATTTTAAAATGCCCAGCTCGTGATAGAATCTATCTCATCGTTTATTGCTTCTTTCCAGAAAGCAACATCTTTAGACTTCATAGCCTCCTCAAAGGTTGATGAATCTGAATCCATATTTAAATAAATCATTGTTTGTTTACAATAAACTTTCCTAGTTCCTTCTACAAGGTAAACAATGAAATTAAAGCCCAATGACTTCTTAGTCCCAACCGTCTTACTCCTCCTTAGCTTAATAGGCTCATTAGGTTCAGTAGGCTTAATGGGTTCATTTCGTTCATTTTCCTCTATAGACATCAAATGAGTTGATTCATTTCCTAGAATAGAATCCAACCTTGGAATGGTTGTGAAATGATTATCATAAAATACTACATCACGTGATTCAATGATGGTATTTGTTTCCACTGAACCATTGGGCTCTACTACTAGGAACCTATATACTTTGCTATATATAGCATAGCCAAGGAATATGCATTCAATTCATTTTTCACCTAATTTCTTCCTTTTAGGTTCAGGCAATCTGACTATTGCTCTATAACCCCACGTTTTCAAGTAACCTAGATTAGGTTTCTTGTTTTTCCAAAGTTCATAAGGAGCAACATTTCTTTCCTTGAGAGGAATTTTATTGAGTATGTGACAGGCAGTGAACAAAGCTTTATCCCAAAAACTAGAACTTAAACTATAGTAAGAAAGCATAGCATTAATCATTTCTTTTAATGTCCTATTCTTTCTTTCAGCTACTCTATTTTGTTATGGTGTGTAGTGTGCAGACTTCTCATCAATAATATCAACATTTTCACAATATTCTGAAAAATGGTATTCACCGCCTCTATCAGACCTAAGTCTTTTTATTTTGACATTACACTGATTTTCTACTTCTGTCTTAAAAATCTTGAATTTATCAAGCACCTCATCTTTTGAATGCAAAAAGTAAATATGACAGTACTTAGAAAAATCATCAATGAATGTTACAAAATATTTCTTACCACCTTTAGTGGGGGTACTATGCATGTCACATATAAAACTGTGCATAAGTTCAAGCAGAGATGCGATTTTATCTACTTTAGAAAATGGAATGCGAGTAATTTTAGATTGCACACAAAATGTAACAACCCGACCCTCATATATGCTTGTGATATATGTCCGTCCTTTTATTCTGTGCTGTTAAATGCCTAAACTGAAATTGTCCAAGGGAATAAGTTCAAGTAACTATGTTGTGATGCCTTATGAAATGAATTGTATCTGTTAAGAAAGAACTGTATCTGTTATTACTAGAACGTTAAAGTAGGAATTGAAGGCCTTAGCGGCTCAATAAGCCAAAATTGATCATATATTTAGAACCAGCATAATTTTTAGGTAATATTAAGCACTTTTGTGGAATTTCAATTTTCGGATGTGTAAACGATTGATTTTCGTCTCATTCTCTCCATAAGGATATATATATATATATATGTGACCTTAGCCATTTGACAAACCAAGGAACTCCTAACATAACTTTAGACTTGAGAAGTGAAGGGATAGAGAAAGAAGTCCTCAAGAAGGTGAAGATTGGGCTTAAGGTATGTAAATGTTTGTCTAATGTCCATCTATAACCCTTCTTGTCATAATTTATGTGAAGATGTTTCTATGATCTTATTCCTAAGAGTTGGAATTGTGGTGTTGTGAGTTTGAGAAGTAAATGGATAAAATGACCTTACCATGCATGTTTTGATTCAATTTGAAGTCCCTAAGAGAGACCTCACTCTATGTCTTCAATTGACTTGTTTGAATTCAAGGATGTGATATAATTTTATGTTATGAATTGAGATGTGAGAACAAGTAGGAGTCTTGTGAATTGGAGTAGATTAAGTTGTGGATTTATGATTTGATTTGTTTTTACTCAAATGAAAGATGTAATTTGACCTTTGTTCACATGTATTTACATGCTTTGAGCTTGTATATTGGTAATTTAAAGCTAGATTTTTGAGGCCCTAAACATGTCTACTAGGGGAAGAAATGATGCAAAAATTTCGGACTTTTAGTGCAGAATCGCCGCACGTGCGGGGCCCAGGGCCGCACGTGCGGGAACCTCAGCCGCACGTGCGGGAGTCACTGCCGCACGTGCGGGAAAATGGCAAAAGTCTGGCCTTCAACACTGCAAAAAAAGCATGTGCGGGGCCTCAATGCCGCACGTGCGGGAGGTGTGCCGCACGTGCGGGAGATCCTAGCCGCACGTGCGGCTCAAGCCAGAAAAATCGGGATGCTTCGTTTTGCGTGTTGGGTCCTCTAATGTTGTCAAAATCTGTAACTTATGTTGTTTGAATGTTCGTTAATTTAATCAAAGTAAGTGAACCGAATGATTGGGTTAACAAGGAAAAAGAGACTAATATGATCTTTCATGTGTACATGTGTGTAGGAAACACCTCAAAAGGAAGCGCACCGCCACAACACAGTGAGTAATAGTACTTCAATGTATCCCTACTCAGCATGTATTATTCATGACGTTGTGACCTTGTAGAAAGTATTATCGTATTATATTGGCGTTATATCTTGACGTTGCGAATTTCACTATTAAACTTGTGTTGGCATGAAATGATTGGTATGAAATGATGTATTTTCCATAAGTGATTTGATACGAAATTGTGAAAACATTGAAAAAGGTTGTGAAATGGTACACATCTTATTTGAAAGCTTGTGACAAGCGGAATCTAACAAGGCAAGTATGAATTTGAGAACCAATGTGGCTTAGTGCCATTTGTGAATTAATGTGGCTTAGAGCATTGTGAACTAATGTGGCTAAGAGCCCTAATGTGAAACTACGTGACCAAGGGTCAATTGTGCATTGTGAATTAATGTGGCTAAGAGCCCTAATGTGAAACTACGTGACCAAGGGTCATTTGTGAATTGTGAACCAATGTGGCCAAGGGCCGTTTGTGAATGATGAATTAATGAGGTCAAGGACCGATGTGTGAATTATGAACTTACACTGTTGTAAGCTTGTGAAACAAAAAGAACCCAAGGTCTATGTGATGAATTGTAAATTACGAACCCAAGGACTCTTTTCTGAATATGTGAAGTTCTTAGGCCAGGGGCCATACTATGACAATTATAAACCGATCATGTTGTCCCAACAAGCTGTACAGAGACAGACTATTTACATGATTTCAGCAGTATATATGGTTACAAGCATACTAGTACTATTGTTCACTGAGCTTGGCTCACCCTACGTTATGTCTGTTTCTGTAGGTAATCAATCAGGAGGTCGATCTTATCTCGGCATCGTCATAATTTTGTCAGCCTAGGCACAGCCAAGCTTGGGGTCGAACCCTACTTTTGTGGAGTTGTTAGATGATGACTCACACTTTTGCTATTAGCTTAAGTTGTTATGTACTTAATGACTTTGTTATATACCCCACCTCGGGGTTGGTTTTGTATATGCCTGTAAATAACTAACTCTTAAATGTATTTTGGCTTTTAATGTACTTGTCCTGTGGAATGTTTTTGATCCTGGCATGATGTAGTAGCTCAATGGATGTCACATTTTCTGGTTTTATCAATTATGTTTTATAGCTTCCGGGCAGGCCCCTCTATGGAACCAGGTTAAGTGTCCTTTTCTGTTTAAGTCATGCCCAAACTTTTAGGGGCAAGTTAGGGGCATGACACAAAATTTTCATTTTTCAAACATATCAATGTCATACTTAGGAATTAAATCTAAATTAACCATATCATGCATTTTCCTAGTATTAGCATGACCTAAACGAGCATGCCATAAAGAAAGAGAATCAACAATATAAGCAAAAACAAATGTATTATTGATAACGTTAAGTTTGAACCTTCCTTGATACATGTAGCCCTTTCCAACAAAAATCCCACCCTTAGACAGGACAAATTTGTCCGACTCAAATACTAACTTGAAACCATGCTTACTAAGCAAGCTTCCAGATATAAGATTTTTCCTGACATCAAGTACATGATAAACATCATTAAGACTTAAGACTTTTCCAGATGTGAACTCTGAATCCACTGTCCCTTTGCCTTTGATTCCAATAGTTGAAGAGTTGCCCATGTAGAGAACTGTTCCATCACTCACTTGTTCATAAGTAGTGAAACGGATCTTGTCGTTGCAGACGTGTCTTGTTGCTCCTGAGTCAATCCACCAGTCACCAGCATCTTCGAGCATGTTCACCTCAGATACAACAGTCACGAACTTGTTCTTGACATTTGGTACTTCTGGCTTCTTCTTGTATGACTGACATTCATTTCTGAAGTGCCCTAGCTTGCCATAATGCCAGTAAGCGCCTTTCGGCTTCTTAGTATCTTTCTCAGGTTGGAGGTCACGCTTACATTTCCTTTTGTTGAACCTCTTGCCATCATCCACCATGTGAATCTTGGAAGTCTAAACCAATTGGTTATCTTTACTTTCAAGAAATCTTGACTCTTCTTCAACTTGGAGGTGTTGAGCCAATCCATCTAAAATTAGATCTTCCTTTTTGTGTTTCAGAATTTTCTTAAAATCCTTCCAAGAACATGGCAGTTTCTCTATTATAGACGAAACTACAATAGATTCATCCATGTTCATATTCTTTTGGTGAAACTAACTCAGAATATGTTGGAACTCATGGAAATGTTCCATAATGAGCTTTGTATCAATCATAGTAAAAAGCATAAAATTAAATTTCTTATTGTAATATGTCCCAGAGTTCCTTTGTCGTTTCCAGATGTTGATATACACTGAACAGAGAGTTTGACAGCGCATTCAGAATGCGCCCTCGGTAAATGTAGTCGTCATTCTGCCATTTGGTTCTGGTACGGGTTTGCTCCATAGTCTCATCATCTTGCTCCGCCGGATAAGGGGTAATCAGCACATAGATCACTTTGAGAGTGGTGAGCAAAAAGTGCATTTTCTTTTGCCAATGTCAGAAATTTCCTCCATCAAAATCGGTCAAGCTTCATGAAATCTTGAGTTATTTTCTAAATAGACATCGCCATATCTAACTATTGTCTTTAGATTGTTAAAACAACTCATCTTGAATTCTTTAGTTGGTGGTCTTCGGGTCTTCAAAACTTAGCGATGATCTTGTCTACATAGAACAGAAATTTGGTGCTTCAAGTCGCGTTACTTAGTCGTTTTCCTAAAGACAATATTTGCAGCCACTAAAAAGGTGTGCAGGGGTTATAGCGATTCCGGTTTTCCCTTTTTGTAATTGTCGTATTCCGGACTTGGGTTCCGTGGAGTTGGTGGTTGTGTACCTTGTTGTCATCCTTTAATTCCGTATGTTTGAGTTCTGGGATGTGTTGGTTGTGTTTCGAACAGGTAGGTTGAGTTTTGGTCTCAAATGTAGTTGCCCAGGTTTTTGGCGTTACGCTCGAACGGGTCATTCTGCACTCGAGCGGAGTTTTGGTTGTCCACTCGAGCGGGCCTTCTTGCGTTCGAGCGGGATTTACACACTCCCAGTATCTCGTGTCCCTACAAAACTTCTGCAGGTGTGTTTTTCACGCTCGAGCGGGTAGTGCTTTGTCTGTGAAAGTTTCGGGAGGGGGAAATCTACGCTCGATCGGACTGGTTTTCGCGCTCGAGCAGATGTATTTTATTCTTGTGTCTTGGCGCTTGAGCGTGGCCAAATTTTTGTGCTTGACGCTCGAGCGTTCTATTCTCCGCTCGAGTGGGTCATACGTATATCAGAGGGCAGCTGGGCATTTTTGAATCACTTTTTACACGAGTTTTCGGCTGAGTGCCTTGTCTCCGGGCCTCTAAACTCTTTGTGTTTCGGCTCGGTTTGTGGACCAAGCCTTGTTTCCCATCCCTAGAGGGAGGAGTAGGTTTGTGGACCACCTTTTTGTGGTCGTGGACCACTTTCCTCGTTTGGAGACTAGTTTCCGATTTTCAGAGCCTTCGGCCGCGCGCCTTGTCTCAGGACCACTTAACGTTCTCCGTTTGGCGTGGTTTTTGAACCACACCTTGTTGCCTCTGCGTAGAGGGACACTGTGGTCTTGGTGACCACTTTTGTGGTCGTAGATCACTTTTGGTGCCCGTAGACTAGTTTTCGGGTCTCCCGACTGCGCGCCTTGCCTCCTAAACTCTTGTCTTGCATCCTTTTTGGTTTGTTCTTGGTACAAACCTTGTTTTCCTTGTTTGGAAGGTGGCACAAGGGTGGGAGACTAGTTCTTCCCCTTGGAGACCACTTTCCTTCATGCCAGCCAGTTTTTTGGTCGGGCAACTGGTTTTCTTAGTCTTTGGACCACCTTTTCTGGTCAATCACCACACCATTGCCTTGCTTTCATGCTGCAAACCATCTCCCCCCCATGGCCGACCACTTTTTTCCTTGGCCGACCACTTCCACTGGTCGGCTGACCAGTAGAAGTAGCTAGTTGACCACTTCAAGTGATCGGCAGTTTTCCATCACCTTTTTGGAGATATTTTTAGGCCAGCTGTTACAGCTGGAAGGCATAGAAGCCATCCTCCATACACGTGTATGGAGGGATGGCTTTAGGCCAAAAGCTTGTCCAACAAGTTGTTGCTTGTTCTTTATAAGAGAGAACCTCCCCCCTCCTCCTCCAGATTCAAATTTTGGTGCTTGAGAGTTATACATACATCTTTGTATCTATCTTGCATCTTCTCTTCATTTTTGTGTTCAAAAGTGCATTTTTATCTTCAAAAGTCCATTTTTATCATACTATTGCACACAAACACACACTCAAACACCATACTCTTGTTGCTAAGGCTCTTTGAGGTTGGTTTTCGGGTCTTTGGATTGGTTTTGATCAAGGAAAGTTGCTGGAGTTGTAGCTTTAAAGGGGTTCTACAAGGGTGAGTTTCTACCCTCTTGAACCTTGTTTTTTGCTTAAGCTTTTAGCCTTATTTGCATGGTGTTTTAGGCTTAACTTCCTACTGCAAAAAGTTCTAATTTGTTGCTTTTATCATTTTGGTTCATGTAATTTTAATTAGTTTGATTTTGACTCTTAATTTAAAATTTTGTGTCAATTTAGTTTAATTGATAACATTTATTAGAGCTTCTGAAAGAAAATAGTTACTGAGTTGGTTGAATTTTTTTTTAAAGCAACAAAAGAGAGCCCTTTATTAATGAAAAAAAATACATCAATATCTAACAATTGTAATCTATTGAATGAAATTGAGATGAAATCATAAATTTAAGAACAAAAGCGAGCCAATTGAAATATAGGAACTACCAGTGCAATTTACCTTTAATTAATTTTTTTAAATTGCCAATCTTTCTTCAATGAGTAATGCTATATAACCCCAAAAAGACATAAAAATAAATAAATAAATAAAACTTGTATAAAATGATATGGTGACATTGTGAGCTTATTACTTTAAAATAAATAAATAAATAAATAAATAAAATCTTGAACTCTCATTGATGCCAAATGAAAATTAAGCACATTAAAATCATCTCTTTAAATTGTTATTGATGAGAACACAATTTTGGTGAGAAAATTCGGGAGCCCCGTTTTGAGAACAAATTATTTTGTTTCTAAAAGTCTATTTATTAGCGGCATTCTAAAAGCCTTATTTTTTACTTTTCGAGACGACCTTTTGGGCACTATCCTCAGGACGATAAGAATTTGTCTTTACATGTCATTTGCAACAAAATTTTCGCTTTTAGAGATCAAAAAAATTGGTCTTTAAAACTCTTATATGTTGTAGTGGTGATTATTTGGTGCTCCCAAAGTACCGTCGCATGGTACTCTGTGGTATTATAATTAATGGAGAAGGTGTGGGGTATTGTAATTTTGAATTGGGTGATTAAGAAACATAAAGGGATATAGTGAATGATAATTGATGAAGAAATATAGACACGTTATACTCCAAATATAGCGATCCCGGGTTTGACCCCTTTATGTACAGTGTTCCGGACTTAGGTTCCGTGGAGTTGGTGGTTGTATATCCTGTTGTCATCCTTTAAATTCCATATGTCTGAGTTTTAGGATGTGTTGGGCGTGTTTCGAACAGGTTGGTTAAGCCTTAGTCCCTTTCCTTGTTGTCCAGAGTTTTGGTGGTACGCTCGAGTGGGTGCCTTTGCGCTCGAGCGGAGTTGGATTTTTGGTTGTCCGCTCGAGCGGACCATTTCATGCTCGAGTGGAGTTTTCACACTTCCAGTATCTGTGCCTCTGCAAAACTTCTGCAAATGTGTTTTTCACGCTCGAGCGGGTCGCGCTCGAGCAGGTCTGTTGGCGCTCGAGCGGGGTGTTCATTGTCTGTGAAAATACTGGGAGAGAAGAATCTACGCTCGAGTGAACTGGTTTTCACGCTCGAGCGGATGTATTTTATTCTTGTGTCTTGGCGCTCAAGCGGGTTCAGTTTTTGTGTTTGACGCTCGAACGTACTGTTATCCGCTCGAACAGGAGAGTCGTATATCAGTTGGCAGCTGTGATATTTTGAATCACTTTTTACACACACTCTCTCTCTCTCTCTCTCTCTCTCTCTTACTTTCTCAAAATATCTTTTGAGAGCACCTCTCTCGAGAATCTCCCTTCTCTCTTAGGATTGATCTAGTTAGAGTGTTCTTCTATCTTTTAACCTTTACAAAAAGTGTGTTGATCGTCGAGGGTTACGTTTTGATCCAAAAAGTTTGGAGTTTGGAGACTTTGAGTTTGGTCTTCTTCTCTGTTTGAGCTCTAACTTCGAGGTAGGGATATCCTACTCTATCTTATAAGCTTTGTCTTTAAATTTTGGCATTTTGATATGTTGGGGGTTGTCGAGTAATTTTGAGAAAGTTTAGGGCCCTTGTGTGATTTTCAAACGAGGGGTTTTCAACTTTAAAACCCATATGAATGGAATATGTTGGAAGATGGAATTGTATGTGGATCGTTGATAAAAATGGAACCTTAGGGTTGATATTAAGAATATGGGGAGAAGCCCTAATTGTTATGATAAATTAATTTGTATAATTAATTTAGGGAAATGAGAAATTGAATAGGAAATATTCAAATCGGAAACGTATGGGATTAAAGGGTGTAGTTGGATTAATTTATCGCTCACCTAGACAAAATGTTGACATTTTTTCCATTTGGTGCATTTATTTTCTATTTAGAAATAACTGCTTTGGGCTATCGGTGGAGGATAGTCTTGATTGTTGTAGACAATGCATGATGATTAGGCAAACTAAAACTAATCAACTATAGAAGTGTTTTGTTTGACATTGATATAGCACTACCATGTGTATCATTTGTGGATTATAGAAGTGTTTTGTTTGACATTGATATAGCACTACCATGTGTATCATTTGTGGATTATAGAAGTGTTTTGTTTGACATTGATATAGCACTACCATGTGTATCATTTGTGGATTATAGAAGTGTTTTGTTTGACATTGATATAGCACTACCATGTGTATCATTTGTGGATTATAGAAGTGTTTTGTTTGACATTGATATAGCACTACCATGTGTATCATTTGTGGATTATAGAAGTGTTTTGTTTGACATTGATATAGCACTACCATGTGTATCATTTGTGAATTATAGAAGTGTTTTGTTTGACATTGTTATAGCACTAAATTGTGTATTATTTGTCTTGATTGATTAAATTTGTATATGATAATTGCTTATATACATTGTATTGTGTGGGAGGAGATGAGGGATGTACTCCACGGTTTATTGGAAGATGGGGGATGGACCTCTAAACCGGATTTTGTTTGACATTGATACGGTACTACCATGTGTATCATTTGTGAATTATAGAAGTGTCTTGTTTGACATTGTTATAGCACTAAATTGTGTATTATTTGTCTTGATTGATTAAATTTGTATATGATAATTGCTTATATACATTGTATTGTGTGGGAGGAGATAGGGGATGTACTCCACAATTTATTGGAAGATGGGGGATGGACCTCCAAACCGAATTTTGTTTGAGATTTGATATAGCACTAAAATGTATATCATTATCATTTGTGAAGTATGAAAGTGTTTGTTTGATTTGATATAGCACTAAAATGTATGTCATTATCATTTGTGAAGTATGGAAATGTTTGTTTGATTTGATATAGCACTAAAATGTATATCATTATCATTTGTGAAGTATGGAAGTGTTTGTCTGATTTGATATAGCACTAAAATGTTTATCAGTATCATTTGTGAAGTATGGAAATCTTTTATTGACTTTGATACAGCACCAACAAGTGTATCCATTATGAATTTCGAAAGTATTTTAGTGATGAGTTATTATCTCTTTAAATTACGTGGCCAGACTCTGAGCCTTGTTTTCAAACTTAAAGTTGGATAAGAATTGGAAAATGAATTGTAATATGGACATGATTGTCATGAAACTGTAACATGGTATACGTTGGAATATAAGTGTGGACCATCTATCTAATGCTATTGTTTTAGTCATTGTTTATAGTTGGTTTAGTGTATTTCTACTGGGCTGTGGCTCACCCTATATGGGACTTCATTTTCAGGTACCGATGGCATGCCGCCTCCAAGAACATAGCTTGAGAGGCTAGAGGCAGACAGACCATTTTTTCGTTTTGTTTTCTTTGGATGTATTTCATGTAAATTCAAGCCAAGGACTTAATATGTATTTGAGATGGTACTCTCTTTTTGTAACCAAGTATCAACTTGGAAAGTTGTAAGCCTATAGGGTAGTTACTTTTGTTGTCAACGTGTAATACATTTTGTAAGGATACTATGATGAGTGTAATATAATATCTCTTTCCTGTAACTTGACTGTATATATATTATGGGTTTATTTTGAGGGCGTTACAGCAGGGGGTTACAACAAATTCACCTCTAGGCTACAATGAAGCTTGATCTAAAGATCAAGTCTACTGGCGTCTACACTAACGACAGTAGATCATAATACTCTTGATATAATCAAGAAAACCAAGACATTGATAATCAAATTTTGCAAATTTGATTACCAATAAGAAAAGTAGAAACTTACTTAAGAAACTCTTGATCGAAAACTCTAAATCAAGAGAGAGGGAGAGAGAGAGAGAGAGAGAGAATTGATTGCAAGAATGCTTTCTGAATTTTGGATGATTAAAATGGCTAATTTTGCAGCCTATTTATAGGCCTTGATACATCTGATCGAATGATCAAGTCCCTTGATCACATCCGATCAGATCTGACCGTTAGATCGACGATCTATGGTGCAAATCATTCTCACACCGAATAAATGCCCTGATAGATCGTACCTAATCATAATCGGGTGCCATCTATCCGTACGATTGTGCGCATCTCTAATCAACGACTATGATCAAACTGCTCCAAATCGGACACGCACCCAAATAGGAAAGCGCCCTCATGGCGCCGATGCATCCATGCAAAGTGCGCCATCAAAAGCCACATAGCCCACTACCCACGCCATGCACGCACGTGTGCTTGTGCGGATCGTGTGAAGTACCATCCTTGCGGTGTGAGTGCATGTACACTACAGCGATTCCGGTATTCCCTTTACTGTTCAGCTGCATTCCGAACTCGGTTCCGTGGAGTTGGTAGTTGTGTCTACTTTGTTGTCGTCCTTTAATTGCATTTGATTGAGTTTTAGGATGTGTTGGGCATGTTTCGAGCAGAAGGGTTGAGCCTTGGTCAAATTTCTTGTTGCTAGGTTTTTGGTCGTTCCGCTCAAACGGGTCGTCTAGCGCTCGAGCGGAGATTGCACACTCCCAGTATTTTTGTGCTCTGCAAAACTTCTGCAGGTACGATTTCTACGCCCGAGCGGATTTCCTGTGCTCGAGCGGGTCGCGCTCGAGTTGGCGCTCGAGCGGGTAGTACTTTTTTTGGTGTAAGTTCTGGGAGGGGAAAATCTACGCTCGACCGGAGTGGTTTTTACGCTCGAGCGGATGTACTTTATTCTTGTGTCTTGGCGCTCGAGCGGGACTTCTTACGCTTGAGCGTGTCTAGATTTTTGTGGGTGACGCTCGAGCGTCCTGTTCTCCGCTCGAGCGAGAATGTCGTATATCAGAAGGCAGTTAGGCATTTTTGAGTCATTTTTTACATCCTCATTCTCTCTCTTACTTTTCAAAGACGCCATTTGAGAGCTTCTCTCTCTAAAACCTCCACTTCTCTCTAAGTATTGATCTAGTAGGAGTTGTTTCCTCACCTTTGGCCTTTACAAAAAGGTTGTCGATCGTCGAGGGCTATCTTTTGATCCGAGAAATTTGTGATTTTGAGCATCTTCATTTTCGTCATCTCCTTCGTTGGGTTTCATCTTTTGAGGTAGGGATTCCTACTCACTCTTATGGGTTTTGACCTAGATTTTTGGGCACTTTGTTAAATGGTTTGGTTTTGAGATCTAGGGTTTCAAAATGTATAAAAGAGGGTTTGTTATTTTGGTTCTAAAATGTGTATTTTGGGTTCCAAAATAATGATAATGTTGTTGGTTATTGATATTTGGACTCTTGGGTCTATATTGGGAAATGGGGTAGAAAACCCTAATCTGTTGTATAAATTAATTGGTATAATTAATTTGGAAAAATTGTTGTTATTTGGAATTGAGTTGGAAATAATGAAATTGGCTCATTATATTGTAGAATGGTAGAGTTGGATTTATTAATCACTCATTCTTGAAAACATTGATATTTTATCTGTTGGAGCTTTTATTATCTGTTTAGAAATAATTGCTTTGGGCTACCGGTGGAGGGTAGTTTTAATTGTTATAAACAATATATGATGATTAGGCAAACTAAAACTAATCAAGTGGATGTGTCATAGAGTATGACGGTTGATAGAATACATTTACGTTATGTATTGATTGATTGTGTATATGACCTTTGTGTATATACGTTGTGTGTATGGGAGGAGATGTGGGATGTACTCCACGGTTTAGGGGAAGATAGCGGATGGACCTCTAAACCGGTTGTTGTTTGGGAGGAGATAGGGGATGGACTCCACTGATATAGCTCATATGCTTGTCAGTTAGTGTGCTGATATAGCTCATATGCTTATCTATGGAAGTGTTGATATAGCTCATATGCTTATCTGTGGAGGTGTTGATACAACTTGTATGCTTATCTATTGTGAACTGGGAAACGTTTAATATGAATTATTATTTCGTTTAGAGTTTGTGACCAGGTTCTGAGCCATGGGTATGAATTTGGGAATTGGATAAGAAATGGAAAATGTAATGAAACATAGACATAGTGGTCATGTAATGGAAATGGTTTTATGAATTGATTTATGGGAGTTAAACATTTATCAATTGCTAATGTCTTAGTTATTGCTCATATTGTGTTTAGCATATATGTACTGGGCGTTGGTGTAACAGCGCCCGCACGTGGGGCCTCACGCTACAGTTCGGACTCTCGATTTGTGTCGCGGTTCTTAATCTGAACCAAAGAGTCCAAATCTGGCAAATCGTTTTGAGAAACAGATTTTTGAAAAAGTAGTGCCAAACATGGACTGCTTTGCCAGATACAGAGTCGCCACCTAAATATTTTTTAAAATGGGGAAATTTAGGAAACCCTGACTCGGTGCCGAAGGCCACACGTCCGTCATCACCGGAGTTGTCTCGGCTCGGGAGCTTGGGTACGATCGGGGAAGGTCAGCTATGAGCACCCCCT
>NW_021025918.1:1075820-1087122 GCF_004153795.1 Camellia sinensis
TGGAAAGGCGCAAGCCATAGATGGAAGGTGATGCGGCGGATGCATGCAATCTACAATGCAATATCTACAAATATGCAATGGAATGGATATTTACAAAACGTTTAGAGGGCCTAAAAACAGAACTTTTTTGTATTATACACCAAGCTCAAAAACGATTTTAAGATAGGTAGAAATACAATGCAAGATTGGGGAATAAAGAGGCAAAATTGTTACCCTTGAAGACCCCTTCAACAATGGTGCTCCAACAGCTCCTTCTAGGTTGAAAACAGCTCCAAAACTTCAAAACCGACCTCTTAGAACCTCAGTAGCTAAGTGAAGGTGAAACACTAGGTGTTTGTGTGCAATAGTAAGACACAAAACACCTAGTGCACCAATGAGAGGAAAAGAGAGATAGAAAATGTATGTCACTCAAACCCTAGAACCAGAGCTCAACAATGGCTGTTTTTGCTCTCAAAATATCTAAACTCTCTAACCTAATTCCTCTCTCTTTTTCTCTAGAGAGAGCCTCTCTCTATATCTCTTGTAAAGCTTACAAGACAAGCTTTACAAGAGGGAGATCCCTCCATACACGTGTATGGAGGGATGCAAAAGCAGGACAACTGTCTAAAAATATCTGCAAAAGCAGATGAACAGCAATCGGCCGGCCAAAAATGCCATCTTGGCCCAAAAGAGTGCCAGCCGGCACTAAAAAGTGCTGACCGGCAACAAATAGTGCCGGCCGGCAATATACATTGCCGGTGGCACCAAACACCAGCCGGTGGCCTCTAGCCACTGCCGGTGGTTGGTGGGGATGGTCTACAAGCCCTACCCTGCCTCTCAAAGGCAAAATACAAGTGTTTGGTGTGAAACCAGACACTAAACGGTCGAGTTCGGAGATCCTGAGGCAAGGCACGCGAGCCGAGGCCTCCGGGAACTCCAAACGAACACAAACATGGATGATCACCGAGTGTTCAAACGGTGACGTCCAAGTCTTGAGGACGGTCAAAAATGGGGTGTCTACAGTTGCCCCTCTTTGACAGAACTCGAAAGTCATAACAATGACAGGAGTGAATGTCAAAGCCCTGAGACGACCCATTTTTGACAAGGCCGACGACTTAGACAAACATGCAAGACAATCGAGGTATGTGCCCGAAGGCAGGGGCAAAATGCAAGACAATGCAGAGAGCCGGACATAACTTATGATCATGCAAAGAAAGCTGTAACGAAGCATACATGCGACAGTTTTAAGCTAGCGTACATCAAACTACACGACAATGCAGAAAGGATGTAAGAGAATTATGAGGCACTTATGGGTTTCACTTTTTTCACAAAAAATATAACTCAATAAAAGGACACAACACAATATTTGAGAAAGTACTTCAATATCACAAATTTTTCTCTTCCGCACTCATTGTTTTTTCTCCAAGTAGAACACTTCATTTATAGCTAAAAACCTATCCGTTGGAGAATGGAAGACACTCCTTTTCTAAGTTGCTCGGATCACATGGAAACGGAGCGCATGCTCCTTTTGTTGACTTTTGCAAGAGCACATAGAGCTTGCTTTTTTTCACTTTCAAAAATTGCTGCGACGTTTATAAATATAGAACATATGTCGCTTTCAATGAATAGTATTTACACAGTAACTGACTATTTAGTGAATTTACTATTTGCACAGTAATCTTCCTATTAAAATTATAAATGCACAGTAAAATCTATTTAAACATTATTTTCACAATGATATTTCTATTAAAATAAAATATGATGCACAATAAAATCTATTTAAATGATATTCACATTGGAATGAAGGTGCAAGATGATGTGGCCTAACGGTTACTCACAAATTCAAATTCGAATTCAAGAGGGAAGCCTAACTGAAGGAACGGCGTAGTGGAAGCTAATTATGCAAAGCCATGACCATTGATCGTAGAAGTACACTTCAACGGTTGGAAGCCCATTTCGACGGTTACCTTTGGAAAGTATAAATAGAGGAGAAGACCCCAAAATGCAGGACCCAAACTCAGATCCAGAAACCAATTTATTTACTTCTTATTTCCTTTCAGATTTTACATTTCCAGTTTTTTACATTTTCAACACTTCAATTTCTGTACTGTACTTCATTTCCTAGAAATAGTTTCAAGTAGTCGTTGCTGTAAACCTTCTCAAAGCTTGGTCATTTTATCGTAAGTTCCTATTTACTCAATGAAATTCAGTTTCTGAATTGTTTTGTACTTGTTATTTCTTATAAATTTCTCAAGTAAGGGCACATACCAGACCAAGCTCAACCTGGAAAGGCGCAAGCCATAGGCGGAAGGTGATGCAATGAATGCATGCAATCTACAATGGAAATGCAATATTTACAAATATGCAATGGAGTGGATGTTTATACAAAATTGCATGACAATGCAGTGCGATGCGACTACTGGGAAAAATGCACTGGATGCATGAAAGCTACAATGGAAATGCATGACAATGCACTATGATTGTTTGTTTGTTTTTTTGCTTTTTGAGATGCACATGATGCAAGAAATGCATGTTGCATGGAATGCGCGACAACACGCGGCTTAAGACATGTACAAATCAATAGTGTGCACACCAATGCATTAAAGGTCTTGCACCTTCCAAGGATTTAAGGTCTCCTAGACCGTACATGTTTAAGGTCTCGCCAAACCGTGCGCAAAATGTAAGTGTGACACACATGCCACACGGAATGCAAAATGAAACAAATGAGACACGTGTGCCTCATAAGATGCAAAAAAGATACAAGTGGACTTACACGCTACGCGAAGCCGGTTTTGAAAGTTGGACTTATACGCTACGCTAAGCCGGTTTTGAAAGTTGGACTTATACGCTACGGGAAGCCGGTTTTGAAAGTTGGACTTATAAGCTACGCGAAGCCGGTTTTGAAAGTTGGACTTATACGCTACGCGAAGTCGGTTTTGAAAGTTGGACTTATACGCTACGCGAAGCCGGTTTTGAAAGTTGGACTTATACGCTACGCGAAGCCGGTCTGCACTCAAAACAATGCAATGTACTAACAAGTACAAGCAAGATGCGCAAGATAGCGCGAATGGATGCATGCAAGATGCAATTGAGGTGCACAAAATAGTGCGATGCGCAAAACAGCGCGGTTGAAATACAATGCACAAAACAGTGCGACGATTTGAAATGCACAAAACAGTGCGATTGTTTGAAATGCACAAAACAGTGCGACGTTTGAAATGTACAAAACAGTGTGATTGTTTGAAATGCACAAAACAGTGCGATTGTTTGAAATGCACAAAACAGTGCGATTGTTTGAAATGCACAAAACAGTGCGACGGTTTGAAATGCACAAAACAGTGCGATGGTTTGAAATGCACAAAACAGTGCGATAATTTGAAATGCACAAAACAGTGCGATGATTTGAAATGCACAAAACAGTGCGATTGATATGCGATACACATGGGGCAACTTTTGGACCTTGTAAAAGTCAAAAGGATACGAAAAGGATACACCCTGCATGGGTTGGAGTGCTACGCACGGCAGATGCAGTCCGAAGTCAAAACGGAGGCCGGTTGAGCAACGGAGATGCACTTTCTTGCACTTTCTTGAACTATGAAGACCCAAAAACTTCTCATATGGCCTAAACAAGGCTGTGGAAACATCACCGGCCGAAAGGGGAGGTCACCGGCTGGCCGCCGGCATCAAAATAAGTCCATCGACAGAAAAAAGTGCCGGCCGGCACAAAACATTGCCGACCGGCAAACAGTTGCTGATGCGGGGCAGTTTTGACTTTTCACCTTGGGTGTTTTAAAATAGGGTTTCAAAACCCTATTCCTCACTTCCCTACCGTCGAAATCTCTTGCCCTCTCTCTCTAGAGTGTTTCTCTCTCTCTTTTCGCCCGTTTCTTCGCGTTCTACGCCCGTTTCGTCGTCGAATTCGCGATTTCCTTCGCGTTTCGGACATTTTCAACCGATCACATTTTTGTTTCGGTGCCTCGTTTGGCGTTCCTTCCTTTTCGAGGTTTGTTCCCCTTGTTTTCCTCTTTATTTCCGTACCTTTTCATATTCCGGCCTTTCCGGTCATTTCCGACCCTCTCGGGAGTTGACTTTTCGGTTGACTCTTCATATTCCGGCCCGGTTTTCCTTCCTCCGGCCATTTTCTCATCATTTCTGATATAGCGGACGATATTCCACGTGGCGGGACTCCCCCGGACCACGAGATGGATCCCGGGGTCGAGCTCCTACCACTGAGCGAGCGCCCGTTCGACCCGGCGACCTACCGGCCGGTGATCCATGTTCTGCCCCCCGACGGCCTGCGTCAGTTCCGGAGCTTCGAAAGGCACGTGGCGCCTGAGCTACTACTGCGTGAGCCTACCTCCCACCTTTCATTCGGCACTTCCGAGGTAATTCTTTGTCTTCCGCTACTTTTCGCAATGTAGGATACAAAAACTGTCATAGCTAGTTGTATTCTTTAACTACTGAAAACTGATATGCTGTAGACTGTAGTTGACTGTAAACATACATACAACTGATATCTGCTTGAGACTGACACATGCACACACACTGCACTAGCCCTGAATCACTCAAACACACTGCGCTCACTGTATTTCACTGCATACACACTGGCACACAGTATTTGTCTGAATCTGTCAAACCTGCACGCATGCTATATCTGCTCTGAAACACCCCAAACACGCTGACACATCACACGTATTTCACCGTAAGCACACCGGCACCCAGTATTTGCTTGAATCTGACAAACTTGCATACATGCTATATCTGTTCTTTCAAAACTGCATTTTGAATGTTGTCTTGCCACCGTTGTTTTCTGTTTACAGGAGGGTTCCCATACCATTCGCGGGTATGGGAATACTGGTGCTCGGGAGTGGTATGATGAGCTCCCTAGCGCGGTCTGACGTATCGTGGATCGAGCGGGTTTCGGCGCCTTCTGCCGAGGACTCTCCAGGCTCTCCACTTGCAGGCCTCTCCTTGCCGCTCTGGCGGAGAGATGGTGGGACACCACCGATTCTTTTCACTTCTCTGCTGCAGGGGATATGACGATGACCCCTCATGATTTCTCGATGCTCACAGGCATCGGGGTGGGGGGTGATCCGATCCCATTTGACATCGCGATGGATGAGTGGACCGCAGCTCAGGTCCATCTACTGGGGGAGGCGCCACCCCTAGCTCGTCCAGGTTTCGTCCGATACTCCTGGTTCGAGGTCCAGTTTCGGGTCCAGCCCGTGTTGGAGGAGGAGGCGGAGATGACCCCGGAGGACGTGGAGAGGTATGCTCGCGGCTTCCTCATGTTCCTGTTTGGGACTACCATCTTCGCCGATCGAGAGAACACCGTGCCTCTCTGTCTTCTCAGCGCACTGGTGGACGTCTGGGACATTCTGTACTATGATTGGGGCGGCGCTGCTCTGGCCACCCTTTATGGATATATGAGCTCGGCTTCGCGCGACAGCGGCCAGCTACTCGGAGGCTACTGGCGGGCTTGGGAGGTACATCTCTTCTCCGCTTTTTCATTTCTGTCTCGTACTTTCTGTACTCTGTACACTGCACACACTGTAGTCTGCTTTACACTTGTTGTATACTGTACGCACGGCACACACATACATTCTGCTTTACACTGACTGTACACGGCTCACACTGTACACTGCAAACAATACACGGCACAACACACGGCTCTGCTATTTCTGCTTCATTCTGTATATTCTGCTTTATCTGATGGCCATACTGACATCAGTTTTGCAGTTGTGGGTTTACGCCTACTTCCCTAGGCTCGCCCCTGTGCCAGTTGCAGAGACTCCCCTGGCTGTCCCCTTTTCACAACGCTTTAATGGGAGATGCACCCGGCGGCCGCGGGAGACATTCGGCTTCTTCCGCCGATACTTCGATACCATTACCCCTGCCGAGGTATGTTTTACTTACAGTTCATTTAAGCTTCGCTTTTCCACTGTATATTTTCAAAACAGTAGATAACAAACTGTCTGTCACTTTCAGATCACATGGCGGCCATGGGCTCCCTTGCCGACGGCGATGCGGGATCGGTTCCCTGGTGCGGAGGAGACCTCGCGTTTCCGGATCTTGCTTAAGGGCCCGGTCTGTCGGGCTTGGTACCTGAGGGAGCGTTTTCTACGCCAGACCCTAGGGTTACCTGAGCAGATAGTCCCGGTTGCCCCTCCTGCAGATATGAGGGAGACCGAGGGCTCACCACTGAGCAGCTGGATGATTACTCCATCGGTTGGGAGGCGACCCGCTTCCGAGGCACCGGTGACTACCGAGAGTATGTGCAGACATATCTAATGCGCCCCCTGAGCGGCCGTCGAGCAGAGAGGGCCAGGCCTGTGGCATCGGCGGCTGGGGGCGGAGCGGGAGTTGGAGTTGGATCTTCGAGGAGGGCCCGGGTCCGTGGCAGGGGCGGAGCTCAGGGAGGACGGGGAGCTGGCTGGCCTGCCCTGCCCGCTGTACTGACTTTCCAGGGGCAGGGTGGGTCGACCTATCAGATCCCCTTCGCCCCTCCACCGGCTGGTCACGAGTTCATTGACGTCCCCGACTTACCACCGGTACGTATCGCTGCACTTCGTATAGTCATTTCATTTCAGTTTACTTGATATTCCACAGAATACTAATGCATCTGATATTTTTGCAGACTTCTTCTGAGTACACCCGTCAGTCGTTGGCGATGAATGCCTCGATGATGGGGATGCTTCAGCGGACTTTTGACCTCCTAGCCCTCTACAGCATACCCGTATGTCCTTCTGACACTGGCCTCAAACAATTCATATACTGATTCACATAATCCGATGCACGACACAACACCTGATACACTGATCTCACAGTATCTGAACACTGCATACACTGCATTCTGCACTGTTAAACTGCCCACGTCATTCATACACTGTACTCACACACTGCATTCTGCACTGATAAACTGCTCACGGCATTCTCACACTGTACTCATACAATGCATTCTGCACTGATAGACTGCTCACGGCATTCTCACACTGTACTCATACACTGTATTCTGCACTGATAAACTGTCTACAGTATACTGATGTATTTCCCTTTTGTGTACTTTTTCAGCCTCCTTTCCAGATTCCCATGGCAGGAGGTGCTCTAGCTGGGCCTTCTGTCCCTACCCGGGGGAGAGATGAGGAGGGCCAGATATTTCCCCGTACTAGGGGAGGGCGTACTCATGTCGGGAGTAGCTCGCGAGCTCCAGTCCCGGACGATGATGATAACGAGGAGTCAGAGGCGGAGGCAGAGGCGGAGTCAGAGTCATCAGAGGAGGAGACCGGAGGCGGTTCTAGCTCGGGCTCTGACGACGATGCTGATGATGCTCCTGGACCCTCGTCCAGGAAGAGGACTAGGACGGACTGACGGCCCTTGGAGTTGCTTGACATGGATGCAGATTTTTGCTATCTTCTTCTTTTTGTACTTTTCCTTTTGTTGGTAGTTAGATTACCTTGTACTGCCACAGGCAGATTTTTGTTTCCAAAACTAGTACATTTGAAAAGATAATGAAATGAAACGGACTTTTTATCTGAAAAAGTGTTAACATTTACACATTTCATGCATTGCATCGCATCTCATCATGTTACACCTCAATGTAAATGAAATTGATTGGTTGTCTGAAAATTGAACACTCACACTGTAATAATCAGATAACTAAACAGCCGACGGCGAAATAACCCAAGCAATCCACTGCCTGATTCTGGAGACACAGCCCTTGCTCTACTGGGGATTAATCTGTATACAGCCCTTAGCACAGCATTCGGTTCATCCTGCACACAGCAAATTCTAAACAAACGGCCCAATCTGACAGGACGGACCTCAAAGATGGAACCAGTTGGAGTCGAAACACACTCAAATGTAGAGAATGGCACAGCATTCTTGAGCATAAATGATTTTTGAAATTGAATGAGGGTTTTTTTTTTTCAAACCGGGATATCGAGCCTACAACTAAACACAGCAGGGAGGACTCAAATATAAAGGTACACGACCTAAACACAACGAGACACGCTCGGAAAAGACCTAAAACAAGGGTTGAGGTAAACAAAACCAACGACACAACACACAGACGCGTTAACGACGACCCGGGGGGGGGGAACCTCAGATCACGAGGAGCCAGTTTCTCTAGGTATTGTTTCCCACCCTTTCTGATTTTTGATTCTCACATCACTCGGCTCTCAAGCTCGGATTTTCTCTCGAAACCCTATTCCTCACTTTTCTCTCAACTTACACCTCTCTATTCTTCATTCTCTCAATTTTTCATCCCTCCCCGGGGTGATTGATGAATGAACAAGAAGTTGCGGGTTCATGCCCAATGCCGTTAGCTCACGGCTATTTCTTCTGACGGGTAGAGCGTTCTTCTGGCAAGTACGTCGATGATGGGGGAAAGACATAACGCCTAGCTCGACTGTGCCCCTAGTTCATCATTTTAACCATTCTTTTCGTTTTGGTTTTCTGCTAAAACAAGTTTGATCAAAATGAGAGTCGGATTAACGTAATTGTTCAATTTTTGACTTGAAAAGTATGCGAGTCAGGCTGCAAGCACTGAAAATTTTCCTTTTTGGGTCCAAGACAATGGTCCAATTTTGGAAAATGAAATAGTTTTCGAGAAAATAGTCAACCTCAGTAAAAATTTTCAAAAACTATTTTTCAAACAGCTGATGCTCAACGAGCATGGAACTTACTCTTCGAGATGCGCAACCTCGGATCAGAGGCAATGGAAAATTGCCCCTGGTTTGAAGGGGGGTTGGGAGGCAACGGAAAGTTGCCCCTAGTTTGAATGGCGGCTCACGGCGGCTCGTGGCAACGGAAAGTTGCCCCTTGTTTGGGATGGTGCCGCAGCAATCTGTAAATAGTCTTCATTGGCGATGGTCGAACTCTCAGACACAGAGATGACGAAGACGGTCACAACACATATATGGACACAATCACCTTGAAGGGTGTTGGCCACTGGACTTTGAGATGAAATCGAAACCATTGCATGGACTGAGACGCTATGAAAGCGTTGGGGGCTGGACTTCACGATGAAGTTGCCTACGTATCCCAAACATGGGAATCAAGCCTTAGGTAGTTCCGGTTAAGGTACTCTCGGGTATTTTAACCTTCACTCTGTTTGGCTCTCACTTTTTCCAAGGCGCCCAATGCGGGTTTTCGACCTTGCGAGCTTGTTTTCATTTTCTATTTCTTCTTTTTCATTTCTTTTTCTTCTTTCTTTTCTGTTTTTTTCATTTCTTTTCTTTTCTTCTTTTTTGTTCTTTTCTTTGCATTTTTTTTTTGTATTTTTCTCTTGCTCTAACTTTTGCCTGGGCCGCCCGTCCGGGTTTTCGACCCAGCGAGCCTCTCAAAGGGTAAAAAGTGTAGCAAGTCCATGTCAAATGGTTTCTTTGAATTGAAGCCTCTCTGTGTCCAGGAGAACGGCTGTTGCAATGATTTGCTAAAGAATCCGTCACGGTTGCTCCATGAGCTTCTTCCGGCGAGATCCACTCCTTCTGATTTGGCTTTTGGTGCCTCTTGCTCGAGGGCTACTTCAAAACTGGCCACACGGGCCTTTCATGGCGTTTGTCCGTTGAACTTTCTGAACGTTCTGAACGGGTTCAAAGTCGGAAAACAAACGGGTTGAATCTTGAGGCTGAGAGCGATCCTAGGCTGCGCGACCTCAAGAGGGATTCCACACAAGTCTTCACAGGGCCGCGTAAAACATTTGCTTTTGAAAGTTTTTAAGAAAGCGACAAATCGCTCGCGCCGAAGATAGTGTGGAACCAATCTGGATCAAGCCAGGATCTTTCTCAGTACTCACGCTGACAAGCATGATCTTGTTCTTTAAAAGGCTTAGCACGCCTCTCTTTCTCTCAAAATGATCAAAATTTTGCAAAACCCGAGGAATTCCTTCCTCTTCGTTTTTATCACCGCAGTGTTCAAAAAAGTTTGTTTTTGAAAAACTTAGGTTAATGCAATGAGTTTGGCGCGCAGGAGAGCAGGCGAGATGTATTGTCAGCCCGATCAAATTCTCTGGCACTTATGCTGAAAGCAAGCATGAAGTTGATATAGCAACAGCTGTTTCATTCGGATTTGTTGGTGCAACTGGCCCCTCAGCGGAAACAGACTCAAAACAAAAACAGATAATTACAAAACAAAACGGTGTTCGGGATAACAACCCCAGAATCACCTAGTATTATATACAACGAGGACTGACTCGATACAACCAGACAGACCCTTAACCAAAAAAAGACTGACTCAAGACAAAGAGACAGACTCAAAACAAAAGACTGACTCGATATCCAAGCCAGGATTTACAAAACTCAGTTTCACCGATGCTCAAAAATGCGTGCCAGACGTTACATCCAAAATACACCAAATGTTGCCCGCAGGCAGTTCACTTTACATACTCGCAGTATCTGAGCCCTCGAAATCCAACAACTGGGTGGTAACTGACTAGGCTGAGGCGGGTGGAAGGATAACCTTGTTATCGATCAAATCCTGCACTTCATGACGAAGGCGGGAACATCCATCGGTACTATGACCGGACTGTTGGTGGTACGCGCAGTACAAGGTGGCATCATGAGTGGCGGGGAGATTCTTCGGGAGTGGCCGGGGTTCCAAAGGCTTAAGATGCCCATTCTTCGCCAATATTAGTAATGCCCTAGACAAAGGCATGTGGAGGTCGTGAAAGACCCTGCGCCCTCTGTCACGACCCCAAACCGCCCCTAGTAGTTTGGTGCCGTGATGGCCAGTAATCCGTAATTACCGAAGGCCAACCTTTCAAACTTAACACAAACAGAGTACGAATATAGGGGGCTCACAAATGCGGAAGCGATAAATCAATTTCAAGCGGTCCATAAGAGCTGTGCGTAGATTAAAGCAGTGCCAAACATTTCCAATTAACTTCACAATTTAAATACAACAAGGTACAAAAATACATGTTACATCTTGATCAAAAGGCTTCTCGAGCCAACATATACAAAATACAGCTAATACAAGTCAAGAAGCATGATTTTCAAGAATTCGCCGACATGCAAAACAGGGCATCGCCGACGACGTAAATACAAAGTAAGGCCGACAAATACACGAATCCAAAACAAGCATCCAAAACGATCTAGGCGTCGCCGCCGTCCTGCTCATCACCTACATATATATAGAGGGGTGAGTACAAAAACCTCGGCTACACACACATACTAAGCAAGGAACAAAATCATGCAAGCAACTTAAGCAAATCAAGCCAAGATAAAACCTTTAAATTAACATAAGCGGCAAGACCATGCAAGAATGGTCCATAAGAGCTGTGCGTAGATTAAAGCAATGCCAAACATTCCAATTAACTTCACAA
>NW_021025918.1:1092998-1211427 GCF_004153795.1 Camellia sinensis
GAAAGGGGTCAAGTTTGTGTGGAGTGAGACTTGTGAAAAGTCGTTCCAAGAGTTGAAGGTTAGATTGACTACCGCTCCGGTTTTGATTATTCTGGAGAGAGGGTTGGGTTATGCGGTTTATTGTGATGCCTCACGAGAGGGTTTGGGTTGTGTGTTGATGCAAGAGGGGAAAGTGATAGCTTATGGCTCACGTCAGTTGAAAATACACGAGAAGAATTACCCTACGCATGATCTTGAGTTAGCAACCGTGATTTTCGCCTTAAAAACTTGGAGGCACTACCTTTATGGTGAGAGGTTCGAGGTGTTCTCGGACCATAAGAGTCTGAAGTATCTTTTTACACAGAGAGACTTGAATTTGAGGCAGAGGAGGTGGATGGAATTCATTGAGGATTATGATTTGAGTTGCACTATCACCCGGGAAAGGCCAATGTTGTGGCCGACGCCCTTAGTAGGAAAATCCATTAGTGATGTAGCTTGTATAGCCATCCGGGAATGGGAGATGTTGGGTGCACTTGGCGAGTTTGATTTGTTCCTGAGCGAATCTATTGAGGCTGCGACCTTGTTTTCTGTTGTTGCGCAGCCTACACTTGTGACTCGAGTGTTAGAGGCACAGAGAGGGGACCTTGAGGTGAAATCCCTCCGAGAGAAGATCTCGAGTGGGAAGGTTGAAAAGGGTTTGACAGTGTATCCCGACCTGAGTGTGAGATACCGAGACCGTTTGTTTGTGCCGGAGTCTTGCCGAGAGGAAGTACTCCGAGAGTTTCACCATTCACGTCTTGCGGTGCATCCGGGAGGCACTAAGATGTATCGGGATTTGGGTCGCCAGTTTTGGTGGCGGGGAATGAAGAGAGATGTGGCAGTTTTCGTGTCTAAGTCCCTTACTTGCCAGCAAGTGAAGGCTGAGCATCAAAGGCCAGCGGGTTTGCTGCAACCCCTGCCTATTGCCAGGTGGAAGTGGGAGCATGTCACTATGGACTTCATTGTAGGTCTTTTGAGGACTTAGCGGGGTAGTGATGCTATTTGGGTGGTTGTAGACCGGTTGACTAAGTCAGCGTACTTTATTCCTATGCGCGTGAGAGATTCGGTAGATCATCTTGCCGACTTGTATATTCGGGACATAGTGAGGTTGCACGGGGTCCTGGTAACGATCGTCTCAGATAGAGATCCTCATTTTACTGCTAGGTTGTGGCAGAGTTTCCAGAGTGCCTTGGGCACTAAGTTGACCTTTAGTATGGCTTATTATCCCCAGACTGACGGGCAGTCCGAGCGTACTATTCAGATCCTTGAGGATATGCTTCGAGGTTGTGTCCTTGACTTTAGTGGGACGTGGGAGAGGCACTTACCCTTGGTGGAGTTTGCCTACAACAACAGTTTCCAGTCTAGCATCGGTATGGCACCGTTTGAGGCCTTGTATGCAAGACTGTGTAGGTCTCCAATTTGTTAGGCCGAGGTAGGTGATGCACCTTTGTTGGGTCCGGAGTCGGTTAGGGAGACGACGGAAAAAGTTGAGCTTATCCGTAGGAGGCTTGTTACAGCCTAGAGCCGCCAAATGAGTTATGTCGACCGTAGGAGGAGGCCTTTGGTGTTTGAGGTAGGTGATCATGTTTTCTTGAAAATATCACCTAGGCGAGGTTTGATGAGGTTTGGGAAGAGTGGGAAGTTATCTCCTCGGTTTATCGGTCCCTTTGAGATCCTTGAGAGGATTGGGGAAGTTGCTTATCGTTTGGCTTTGCCACCGCAGTTGTCCGGGGTGCATGATGTGTTTCATGTGAGTATGCTTCGAAAGTATGAGCCGGATCCGTCCCATGTGTTAGATTGGACCGACTTAGAGGTAGATGAGGATGCCTCGTATGAGGAGAGACTGGTTCGGGTCTTGGATAGGTGGGATCAAGTCTTACGAGGCAAGACCATTCCCTTGGTAAAAGTTTTGTGGAAGCATCACGGAGTGGAGGAAGCCACTTGGGAACGTGAGTTGGAAGTTCGTGAAAAGTATCTGGACATGTTTGTTGATGTGTAATCATGTAATGAGATTTTGTAATAATATCGAACTTTAAGAACATTATATATGTCTTAAGTTGTAAAACATTGTAAATGTTTTGGTAATTGGAAGCGGTGTTAATGTTGTGCATGTTGAGTGTATTGTGAAAATGCAAGCATGATATTAATGTTGCATGTGTTAAGGAATTGTGGAAAATGAGTTGAAATGGGTAAATTTCAAAGGAATGCATGTTGATAATGCAGGTTGTTATGTATAATGTGAAATGCCTCTTGAAAATGGATGGGATTGACCGGTAACGGGTCGGATTGTTTAACATTATGTTGTAATATTGTTGGGAATGGAGAAAACTTGTTTTTGAAAAACTTGTATTTAATTTCGGGGATGAAATTCTTTAAGGGGGGAAGGTTATAGCGATTCCGGTATTCCCTTTACTGTTCAGTTGCATTCCGGACTCAGTTCCGTGGAGTTGGTAGTTGTGTCTACCTTGTTGTCGTCCTTTAATTCCATTTGATTGAGTTTTAGGATGTGTCGGGCATGTTTCGAATAGGAGGGTTGAGCCTTGGCCAAATTTCTTGTTGTCAGGTTTTTGGTCGTTCCGCTCGAGCGGGTCGTCCAGCGCTCGAGCGGAGATTGCACACTCCTAGTATTTTTGTGCTCTGTAAAACTTCTGCAGGTGTGATTTCTACACTCGAGCGGATTTCCTGCGCTTGAGCGAGTCGCGCTCGAGCGGGCTTGTTGGCACTCGAGCAGGTAGTACTTTTTTTGGTGTAAGTTCTAGGAGGGAAAAATCTAAGCTCGAGCGGACTGGTTTTCACGCTCGAGTGGATGTATTTTATTCTTGTGTCTTGGAGCTCGAGTGGGACTTCTTGCGCTCGGGCATGTCTAGATTTTTGTGCGTGACGCTCGAGCGTCCTGTTCTCCGCTCGAGCGGGAATGTCGTATATCAGAAGGCAGTTAGGCATTTTTGAGTCACTTTTTACATCCTCACTCTCTCTCTTACTTTTCAAAGACGCCATTTGAGAGCTTTTCTCTCTAAAACCTCCACTTCTCTCTAAGTATTGATCTAGTAGGAGTTGTTTCCTCACTTTTGGCCTTTATAAAAAGGTTGTTGATCATCGAGGGCTATCTTTTGATCCGAGAAATTTGTGATTTGGAGCATCTTCATTTTCGTCATCTCCTTCGTTGGGTTTCATCTTTTGAGGTAGGGATTCCTACTCACTCTTATGGGTTTTGACCTAGATTTTTGGGCACTTTGTTAAATGGTTTGGTTTTGAGATCTAGGGTTTCAAAATGTATAAAGAGGGTTTGTTATTTTGGTTCTAAAATGTGTATTTTGGGTTCCAAAATAATGATATTGTTGTTGGTTGTTGATATTTGGACTCTTGGGTCTATATTGGGAAATGGGGTAGAAAACCCTAATCTGTTGTATAAATTAATTGGTATAATTAATTTGAAAAAATTGTTGTTATTTGGAATTGAGTTGGAAATAATGAAATTGGCTCATTATATTGTAGAATGGTAGAGTTGGATTTATTAATCACTCATTCTTGAAAACATTGATATTTTATCTGTTGGAGCTTTTATTATCTATTTAGAAATAATTACTTTGGGCTACCAGTGGAGGGTAGTTTTGATTGTTGTAGACAATGCATGATGATTAGGCAAACTAAAACTAATCAAGTGGATGTGTCATAGAGTATGACGGTTGATAGAATACATTTACGTTATGTATTGATTGATTGTTTATATGACCTTTGTGTATATACGTTGTGTGTATGGGAGGAGATGGGGAATGTACTCCACGGTTTAGGGGAAGATAGGGGATGGACCTCTAAACCGGTTGTTGTTTGGGAGGAGATAGGGGATGGACTCTACTGATACAGCTCATATGCTTGTCAGTTAGTGTGTTGATATAGCTCATATGCTTATCTATGGAAGTGTTGATATAGTTCATATGCTTATCTATGGAAGTGTTGATATAGCTCATATGTTTATCTATGGAAGTGTTGATATAGCTCATATGCTTATCTGTGGAGGTGTTGATACAACTTGTATGCTTATCTATTGCGAACTAGGAAACGTTTAATATGAATTATTATTTCGTTTAGAGTGTGTGGCCAGGTTCTGAGCCATGGGTATGAATTTGGGAATTGGATGAGAAATGAAAAATGAAATGAAACATAGACATAGTGGTCATGTAATGGAAATGGTTTTATGAATTGATTTATGGGAGTTAAACATTTATCAATTGCTAATGTCTTAGTTATTGCTCATATTGTGTTTAGCATATATGTACTGGGCGTTGGCTCACCCTTTATGGGACATTATTTTCAGGTACAGGTAGCATGCCACCTCCAAGGACATAGCTTGAATGGTTATGGGAGTTGAAGACTCTTTTTGATTATTTTGTTTGTATTACAAGTATATCAAGCCAATGGCTTATTTTGTATAGAGTTAGTACTCTTCTTTTGTGTAACTAAGTGTTAACTTGGAAAGCTGTAAGCCCGTAGGGCATTTGCTTTTGTTGTTAACATGTAATACAGTTGTAAGAACTACTCTGATGAATAGAAAGGCGTTGATTTTCTTATATTACTGCATGTCTGAATGGTGGGTATTATGTTTTTTTTTTAGGGTGTTACATACACTAGCATCCATTCCACAATTCCATATTCAACGGAATATTTCATATAACACTTTATTAAGTGCTCCATGTTTTTCTTTCTTTCCAATGTAGGACAAAATTCCCAAGTTTATTTCAAGCTTTTCAGAGAAAAATAAGGAAGATTTTGAAAACACCCAAAAACTAAACCATAAATTTTGAAAACCCATTTTGAAAATTCCCCAACCCGCTGCACAAAACTAAATTGAACCATAGGAATACCAACTATAGGGGTGTAAATCTGGCCTAGGCCGGGCCTAGGCCATGTTCGGCCTCGCGGGCTCTCGCCAAAATTCGGGCCAGGCCGGTCGACGGGCAAAAAAATTAGGCCCAAGCCCAGGGGTATTTAGGCCTTGGCTGGGCCAACCCGATGGGCCTAGGCCTGGCCTCGATCTTCGGTGGGCATGGCCATTTTTTTTAATTTTTCTACCAAAATTTTATTATTTTTCACTAGAAAAGACACTGGGTCTCGAGTAGGTTGGGCCTTGAGTGGCCTTAAGCGGGCCGATGGGCTAGGCCTACGGCTGAGCTTCAAAATGATGGCCTAGGCCTAGGGGCTCGGGCTAGGCTCGGGCCGGGGCCCAAACGAGTCTAAACGGGCCGGGCCCACCGCAGGCCGCGAGTAAGCTTTGGGCCACCAACAGGTCTCAGGCTATTTTCACTCCTAGTGGACAGGTGTTGTTGGGATGTTGCTAAGGTCTAAATAGGTCCCATTTTAATTTGGGATAATTTAAATAAGGTCTCATATGGGAACAAGTTATTTTAGTAATTTTTTTTAACTTTTTATAAAAAGATGTATAAAAAAATGAAGAGAATGATATGATAACTTATAGTAACTTTTTAACTTTTTGACTAAAATATATAGTTGGCGAACGAGACCTAAGTATATTTTTTAATTTTTTACGAAAAAATGTATAAAAGAATAGAGAAATAATGTGACCCAAATAAATGCATTTATATAAATTATGTCAAACACTTAATTGCATTTTGCAAATATTAAAAAAAATAATTATATTACCGATGAAATTTTTATTGTACAAGTTTGACATTTAAAATTTTAAAAAAAAAAATTGTATCTTACATAGGAAAGAATTTACATACCATGAAAATGATTTTTTTTTTTTCTAATATCGTGCTTATTTGAGATTTTTCATTATTCAAATTGTTCATTTTATTTGTTTAGTAATTATTCAACATGTGGTATTGTCTATTTAGGCCTATTTTGGGAAAGATATATACATATATATATATATATATATTTTGACTTATTAACTTTTCATTAAAAAATGTACAAAAAAATAAAAATATGATGTAATCTAAATAAATTAATAAGCTGTCTTTTTTCTATCTTCTCAAAAAAAGCCTTAGTGTTTTAAATTAAATATAAAATTTTAACTGTAAAATATGATCAGTTACTTTTATTAGGTAGTTAGGATGCAAAAGATGACATATTTAATGTATTTTGTAGGCATCGAGTTGTACATTTTCAAAAAAATATTTTAAAAAATTCCATTTTTTCTTATTGGATTGTGTTTACATTACTCAGAAAAAAAAAATTATACTTATTTTTTATTTATAACCATATGATTTAAGTGTATTTATTTTTAAAATTATATTTAGTTAAAAAAATAAATATGATAAAACTATATGATTATGAATATGATACCAATTTAATTTTTTACATAAAATTTTTATAAAATGAAATATTCAATTCACCATATTTGTAACAGACTCTATAAACCTCACAAATCCTCTCTTTCATATATATGAAAAATTCTATTCATAAAGAAAAAATTATAAGAATAATATGATAATGTTAGTTTTTTAAATAAAATTTATTTATGTGGATGGTTTGTTTTGAAATAAAAAGTTTACATTGAATAAATTATACTATATAAAATTTTATATAAATTTTTTTGTTGATATATCATTATTATATATATATATATATATATTAGCGGTGGGTGCAAAGACAATGAGTTCGTAATTTTTAATTTAATTTTGCTGGTGATTTAAAAATTGAGGGTGCAATTTGATAAATGAGAAAAATTATTTAGCAATTTTAATTAATTTGATGAATGAAAAAAAAATATTCGTCAACTATTGAACATGACAATTAATAAGAGTCAGTTTGAAGCAACTTATTGCAAGTTAAAAGTAGAAACTCTAATCACCGATCATTCAATTTTTAAATAATCAATTTTTTGATTAATTATATCATCTTTGTAGTTTGATTTAAATTTTACTGTAGCCTTTAATGTTTCCATTTGAATAATTTGATCTTTACACTTTAAGTTTAGTTTCATTTTGGTCATTCTTTCTAAATTTTCATTAATTTATTCTATGTTGATAATACAGCGTGTTCCAGATGGAACGGGTCGGATTGATCGACACTTCTCTAACCGATGCCCGAGGTACCAAGCCCACCAGAACTCCTGCACAAGAGTTCAACGGGGAACGGGAAGTCCCCTAGCGAACCCTCTGACGAGCAAGTTAGAAAGAGAGATGGAATGTAGAGATAGATTAGAGATAGAAAGCTTAACCTTCTTCTTGTCTTCGATGTCTGCTTATATCCTCTAGTAATCATTTCGTTGTCCCTCCCGACCTGTCGCCATGGCCAAAAGTCTATGCTCTAGCTTGCCTTGTTCATGGTGAGGCCGTTCTGTCTCAACGGGGAGGGCTTATCGCAATAATTGCTATAAGGGCCTTCATTAATAGCTGATGTGCAGTGCCATAACTTTGCAGGGTCTTTGTCTGCTTATGTGGCTTGTCCTTCTCTTGCCACGTGTTCAGATGTCATTGGTTCTTAATGCCATGTTGAGTTCCAACAACGCTGGGCTTTAGTATTTGAATTATGTATTAGGCCCTAAGTGGTGTGCTATAACCTTTATGGGCTTGCCCATGTCAGCAGTCCCCCATTCCCAAGTGCAGCTTTAGTCCAACGAAGGGAATAATGAAGAAGACGATGGGTGGCGATGGGTGGCCAAACGGAGGGACCGACCATGAGGTCGAGTGGAGGGACCGACCGTAAGGAGGGGCGACTGCGAAAGGTGGCCGAGTGGAGGGACCGACCGTGAGGAGGGGCGACCGCGAAGGATGGCCAAGTGGAGGGACCGATCGTGAGGAGGGGCGACTGCGAAGGGTGGCCGAGTGGAGGGACCAACCGTGATGAGAGCCGACCGCCAAGGGTGGCTGAGTAGAGGGGCTGACTGCGAAGGGTGGCCGAGTGGAGGGACCGACCGTGAGGAGGGGCAACCGCGAAGGATGGCCAAGTGGAGGGACCGATCGTGAGGAGGGCCGACTGCGAAGGGTGGCCGAGTGGAGGGACCAACCGTGATGAGAGCCCACCGCTAAGGGTGGCTGAGTAGAGGGGCTGACCGCGAAGGGTGGCCGAGTGGAGGAACCGACCGTGAGGAGGGCCAACCACGAGGAGGGCCGACCGCGAAGGGTGGCCAAGTGGAGGGAGAAGTGGCGGTGCGCGGGGCTTGAGGAGTGGTCAGGTATGTGGTGATTTGAAGTGGAAAAAACAGGGTAGGGAAGGGGGCAATGGATCGTGGTCGTACACGTGGCGGAATCCCGTAATGGGGAAGCTTAGGCGTTGAGCAAGAAATGAAGCGATAGGTCAATATAGGGTGTTAAAAAGACAGTTTTGGCTGATTTTTGAAAATTTTCGAACTGGCGAAATTTAATTGTGACCCTTGGAATATAGGCAAACCTTGGGCTTTTGGTATTATTCGCTTTACCTATCTTTTTGCTGAAAATCAAAACGTTCCAGAAGTAAACTTTTTCGTTTCCAGTGATACACCCCTGTAACACTTTGTGAACTTTCTTGTGCCCGCATCCGAAGCCATTCGCAGACACACAAGAGTGATGGCCCAAGAGGAAGCAACAATCGTAAGGGTTGATCCGTTAGGTGACGATGATGCGGTGGATTTGGCGGAACAGTATCGGACAGAAAAGCGAGTAGGGATTGAGGGGGGACCGGCAGGAAGACCCCGCTCGTCCATGCTGATAGCGGCTGTGAAGCCAATCAGTCAAGTTGAGCCAGATCACTGGTACACGAAGGCCGACAAGTCGACCTTTACTGTAGAGGAGTTGGAGGGTCTGCGCGAGAAGTATTAGATTCCCGTAGAAATAGAGTTAAAACTATTGACATCAAATGAGAGGGCATCCGATGCTCGATCGGGGGAATTCGCCCTGTACAAGGAGGCGTTAAAGGGGGGTTTGTGGTTGCCACTCCCCCGGATAGTAGTGGACGTGTTGGATCGACTGGAGGTGGCTCCGGGCCAACTAATGCCCAATGCATGGAAGATCTTACTAGCCTGTGCGAGCACGTGGCCGCAGGCGAATGAGGGGGCTGAAATGGCGGTGGACGAGTTTTTTGCATGCTACAAGGCTTCAAGCCAGCAAGAAACTTTGGTCACTTTACAAGTGGCGGCAGGGAAGGGTCTGGTGTGGCGGGGTTGCCATCGTTAATTAAGGGATGGAGGCCGCAGTGGTTATATGTGTCCGCCAATGGGGGAGTAGGAGTGCGCACCGTGTGGAGAGTGCTAACCAAGTCAGTGGAGCCAAGGCTGGAGGCAGCGGCAGAGGAGAGGGTGAAGAAGGTGAAGGCATGGAGCGAGAAGGAGGGCACCAAGTGGGATGACCTCGTCAGCCCTCAGCCTTGTTTGCCGCAAGGCTGGGCCCTCAGCCGACCGGTGGAGATTTTACGCCGGCAGAATTAGAGGTGAGGAGGAGGGCGCAGGACGGGGAGGATAGGGTGAGTTTTGCCAAGGCTAATAAATACAAAGAGTCACAGGTAGACCGTCCACCGAAGGCGATCGCGAGGGAAAGAATCCGATCGTGCCCCAAACCGCTGGGGGAAAAGGACTTGGGTGATTTTGAGCCACGACCGCCCCCAATTGACCCGTTGAAGGAAAGAGCCAACAAGGAGGTGGAGGCTGTGGTGAAGAAGAAGAAAAGAGTAAGGGAGAGGGAGGAGGGGCCAGCGTTGAAGAAGATGAAGAAGGTGGTGGTGGAGAAGACCCCCGAAGTGGGATTGGAGGAGGTGGAGAAGGGGGTGGAGAGTGGTGCGACTACCCCTGAAAAGTGAATGGAGGGTGGTGCGACTGGCCCTTTGGAGGGGGCAAGGGAACAGCCCAAGAGGGATCCTGCGCTCCAAGGAGAAGAAGAGAGGGCCAGGTTGAAGACCGCCTTTTACCACGTCCCAGCAGTGTCCGGGCGGCTAGAAGGAGAAGGAAGAGAAGCCAGGACTGCTGCAGATCGCCTCTTGGGAATAGCGGAAGACGCAGCCGTGTGCTCGATGGCCAGTTTTATTGAGGCTGAGCTGCTAAGGGGGTTGTGCTCTGCCCAAATGGAGGCGACCGCCTTAGCAGGGGCCCTACTGAACAAGGTGGCGGCTGCAAAAGGCGAAGTGAGGCCACTGAAGGCAAAGTTGGAGGAGGTAGAGGCCCAACTTGAAAGTTTGAAGAGGGAGAGCGCAGGCTGGAGGAAGACCGTACGGAGTGCGTGTGTCAGGGGGCTGGAAGAGACCCAGAAGGCAAAGAAAATGGAGGTGTTGGTGATGGTGCAGAGCAATGTTGCCGACCGTGCCTATGCTGAGCTACTCGCGACTAAGTTGGAGTTGGAGCCGAAACGTTGGAAGGTGGTGTCGCTCGAGTTGCAGCTGGTTGGCGAGCAGAAGAAGCTGGAAGAGGCTCAGAAAGCCTGCACTGTTGCCAATGAACGGTGAGATGAGGCCATGACCTGCAACGAAGATCTTCGTGCTCAGTCGATCAAAAAAAAAGAAGAAGCGAAACTGAAGATCGCTGAGCTGGAGAGGACGTTGGCAGACGAGCGGGCCAAGTCAATGGAGGAGAAGGCAGGGTTAGAGAAGGCTTTGGAGGAAGAAAAGACCAAGTTAGCCTCAGAGAGGGCAGTGTACCTTGACTTATGTGTCGCAGCAGTAGAACAATTCAAGGGGTCTGCTGACTTCCAGATGGCTATCGATGCCGCGATCGCCAGCACCTTAGCGAGAGAGAGAGAGATAGGGGGGCTGGCCCATCGGGGCCGACCGCTGGAAGCAGGAGTGAAGAGGAAGTAATCTAGAGCTTCCAGCAGTCGGACATCTATAAGCATGAAATGGCTGAGTTCTAGGACAGCGGCTGGAAAACTGTCATGACCCAAACCCACCCCTATGGGTTTAGGACCGTAACCAGCCAGTAATCCGTGATTACCAAAGGCTTGCTTAACAGTAAAGACAGTAATACAGAGTACAAGGGCTGGCGGAAGCCAAAACAATAATAAAAGATGTCGAATGAGCTGTAACAGTCTTCATGCAAAAAGACTTTTCCGAGCATATTCACATTCATAAGCAAAACATATATACATCATATGTACAAACATCCAGGTTAGGGACCAAATCCCTAATTAGCACAGTACAGTACAAGTCTTAAACAGTATTACAAAACAGAGACGGAAGGGTGAAACTGAGACACCCTAAAATAGCCTTGGCTTGAAACGACTTGGGACCTCGCAGTGAGGCACAATGGTTGGCTTGACAAAAAGGGAGTTAACCCAACGCTCCTAGCTTCGGTTCGGTGCCTGGACACCTACATATATATATAAACAGTGAGTTGAAGCTCAATGAATAACAATTATGTAAATGGGTTAAGAATGAATGTCCTTTCAGTCAATAAACAGTCATATCAGTCATTTAGAAACCATAGTGGTCATATGTGGTACATCCAATAGCAAAACAGTACAGTAGGTCTTAACAGATCAAACAGTCAGTTGATGGCCATCATAACAGTAAACAGTAATGGTTCCAAACATGGGAACCGATAAAGATCTCTGTAACAGTAGTAGTACAGTAACAGTAAGTTGCTATGGATATCACAAGTACAGTTCAATAATAGGACTTCATTCATTTATTAAACAGTATTAGTTCAGAAAACAGTATAGTTAATTGTTCAGAAAATAATCATCATTGAACATATCTTTGCAACTTGGTTACTCACAGAGCACTGGGCTATAAGCAGCTAATGAGCGTCCTCGGATGCCAACCCTACACAGTTACAGAACGAACACACACTAAGTTATACACTTGGGTTTAATAACTTAACCCCTAACTTGTCTTGGTGTGGTTCTACATCAATATCCTCCCTAAGATGCCTTAAGCATGCCCTAGGAATGCCTAGGATGGAAAGAGGATGCAAAGATGTACTTGAAAACACTTTTTCAAAATTTGCTGAAACAAGGGTCCACGCTCGAGCGGACATGCAAACAAAGATGCTCCACTCGAGCGTGACTTCCTCCACTCGAGCGGACTGTAAAACATGACAAAAGTGCTGGATGCGTACAATTCACGCTCGATGGACGGTCGACCTCCGCTCGAGCGTGAGACACAAGTCCTCGCTCGAGCGTGCTTTCCCTCGCTCGAGCGGACTATAAAACATATGAAAAGTACTGGCTAGACGCATTTCACACTCGAGCGTTACTTTCCCCGCTCGAGCGGGACGCACGTACTCAGAGTGTAAGCTCGAGCGTGAAGTCTTACGCTCGAGCATGGGTCCAAAATCTGGAATTTCTAGATTGAACCTCCAAGCTCAAATTCAACATTTAAAGCATAAAATTCGATTCTTTTGGGCTAATTTTCTAGAAAACACTTTAAAATTCATAATATGACATGGTTCAAAGATCAATTTGCAAAATCATAGCCCAAAGGTAGTTCAATCAAACACAAATCCAAACAAAATTTCATGAACATATTGTATATGTAACAAGCAAGTGTTCAATTGAAATCAAAGCTTCAAATACTTGATCAATGAGTCAATTCACTCAAAAACATGATGAATTCATGGACCATAGCTAGAATATAGGCATGCATGTGACGATTTTCATGAAATCAACCTCAAAACTCTACAATGTGTACATTCATGCATGATTTAGCTACTCAAATGAACTCTTTAAACCAAATCTTGACTTAGATCACTAATGACTCATGAACCATGCAAGAACCAACTTCAATTCATAAACTAAAGGATAAATATCCTACCTTAGGTCCTCAATGTCAAGTCTAGAAGCTCAATTATGCAATCTACTCTTCAATTCTTCTAATTCTCCAAGCAAGTCTTCAAGATGATTTAATTCTTTCCCAAGACACTCTCTATCTCTCAGTTTTGGGTCTTGAATAATGGCTGAAGAGGTTCTAATGCTAACATATATGAGTCAACTATGGTCCTTGAATAATCCACTAAGTGGCCAAAGAGAATAAACATAACTAGTGTAATTTAACATTGTTTAATCAAATTTAATCGTACCAAATCAAACTCCAATTAACTCTACCATAAAATCACATAAATTCTAACTAGCATAAATCACCTATCAATTTTAGATTCGGCCGCCGATAAGGCCTTCAATTTACAGTCCAAAAATAAAACATGAACAGATCATTTAATGACTAATAGATAGAAATGCATTTAAAACAATATACTCATGCAATCAGTTCAGAATTTTAGTCCAATCAATTACTTATCATGCTTAATCAGAGATTAGCACTAATCAGAGATGAGGGTTGTCACAGTCTTCCCCCCTTAAAAGAGTTTGGTCCCCAAACTCGAATTACCTTCATTTTGGTAGAATACTGGATTCAGGGGAAACAGTTTAGGATATCTCTTTAACATATCATCTTCTCTTTCCCAAGTGGCATAAGTGCCACCGTGGTTTTGTCAATCCACTTTCACTAATGGAATTTCTTTGTTCCTCAACTTCTTGATTCGTCGGTTTACAACCTGAATAGGCTGTTCTTCATAAGTGTAGTCATCACTTAGCACTACACGGGTAGGCTCAATCACATGGAAGGGATCCCGAAGATAGTCCCTCAACATTGAAATGTGGAAGACGTTATGAATATGCTCCATTTCAGGAGGAAGCGCTACTTGATACGCCACCGGATTGATCTTTTCAATAATCTCATACGGCCCAACATACCTCGGTGCCCTTTCATCAGTGTCACTTTAACAAAAACATGATCACCTACTTCGTATACCCGGTCTCGCCTCCGGACATCCTCATAACTTTTCTGTCGTATTTGTGCGGTTTTCAATCTCTGCTGAATCAGTTTCACCTTTTCGGTGGTTTCCTGTACAATTTTGGGCCCAAGCAAAGGCCCATCTCCAACTTCTGCCCAACAGATAGGAGATCGACATTTCCTGCCATATAAAGCCTCGAAAGGCGCCATATCAATACTCGAGTGAAAGTTGTTGTTGTAGGCAAATTCAGCTAAAGGTAGATAACTTTCCCAATTTCCCTGGAAATCAAGAACACACATCCGCAGTAGATCTTCTAGAGTCTGAATGGTTCTTTCTGACTGGCCATCTGTCTGAGGATGGTATGCACTACTCAGTCTCAGTTCAGTACCTAATGTTGTTTGTAGGCTTCGCCAAAATATCGATGTAAACTTCGAGTCCCTATGAGAAATAATGGACACAGGCACTTCATGCAATCTAACAATGTATCAACAATAACCCAAATTGAGTCCATACCTTTACTGGAGCGAGGTTGTCACGACCCAAACCCGCCCCTATAGGTTTAGCATCATAACCGGCCAGTAATCCTTGGATTACCGAAGGCCTCTGAACAGATTAACAAGATTAAGGGGCTAGCAGAAGCAAATACATAAATATAGTTGTCCAATGAGCTGTGCTGACTTACATGAACAGAATAATTAAAACTTATATACATATTCAAATATCATTCATACATTATACCCACACACATTACAGTACTATAAGTACAACCAACGACATCAAATCAAGTCTTATATATATAGAAAAGACAGAACTTAAACACTGGACGCTTCGGGAACCTTCACGTGAGGCACAATGGTTGGCTGACAAGAGAACACAGATCCAAACAAAAGCCTTCAGGCTCGGGCTCCAGAATGCTCACCTATACATATATATACACACAATGAGCTAAAGCCCAATGAATAGCATTAAGGTAAAGGGATTGTTGAACGAAATCCGAACATATCATAAGCGGAAACAGATCATAGCATAATCATTCTCATATCAGAATATAATAATGGTACATCCCATAGAACACATCACAGAACGTCTTCTGACTAGAGTAATCGGTTATGGATACCGATTAAACACATATCACCACAATGAAGCGGCTAACGAGATCTCGTAATTACTTGCATGTCATGGACCTGCATTTTCATGCCGTCCCCCATGACTTGGGACTATCTACGGATGCCATAATAGATTTCAAATACGGAATATTCGTTCACAAAAACAGATATCATTTCAGAAAACATAGCTTATCACATTTCATTTGGAACATAATTCATATAAACGTATCTTTACAATAACGTTACTCACAGTGGTTTCAATAGGTGGTCAATCAATCCCCGAGTCTTGACCTACAATCACAAAATACATAACACAAGCATGTCTTATCATTACACATTCAAGTGGCCAACACGGCTTATCTTACATTACATTGGTTCTTATTCTTTCTTATCATAATGCCTAAAACGCACACTAGCAGTCTCGGAATTTAGTACATTCTTTACTTAGTGTGTTTCTAATTCACAACCTCCTTAATATGGCTTAATTAAGGCTTAGGAATGCCTAAGATGCAATGAGGATGCCAAAACATGCCTTGGAACACTTGGTAAAATTTTTTGAAAATAAGGTCCCCGCTCGAGCGTAGACTTACTCGCTCGAGCGGACATGCAAAATGAGGAGGGTCGTTCGAGCGCACATTCCTTCACTCGAGCGATCTGTAAATGACATGAAACTTCTGGGAGCTCGCAATTCATGCTCGAGCGGACTTTTGGTTGCTCGAGCGGAGTGCACGCACTCAGAGTGGTTGCTCGAGCGTAAACTCCCACGCTCGAGCGTGGATGCAAATTCTGGAATTTCCAGATTTGATAACCAAGCTCAAAACTTGAATTCAATCTTCCAAAACACATCTATTGGGCCCCAAAACTTGAGATAACATAGTAAACTTGTAAAACATGGAGAATTTAGGATCATTTCATAAAATCATGGCCCAAGGTTTTGTCAAAAGCTCCCATTTTCAACTTAAAACGTGATGAATGTTCATGAACACAGCATGCAAGAATTTTTCATGTATCAAACTCCTCAAAACATGATCAAACCCCACAAAACAACTTGGAACTTGATGATTTCCCTAAATGAAGATGAATTTCAAACATGCAAGAGAGAATTCTTGGAAATCTTGCTCAATTTGTAAGAGAATGGACATGCATGCATGAATTGCAACTTAAACTCTATTCTAAGCTCACTATACACATTCAAACTCATAATCTTGAAGAAATTTCATGTTAAATGACTTAGATTCATAAATTAGGGGTTGAATTCATACCTATAGTCTTGAATTAACTAGATTCTTGCACAAAATTGATGAACTCAAGCAAAGCCTTCAACTTCTACCTTTAATTTCTTCTCTTCTCTCACTAGAATGCACTCTCTCTCTCTCTCTCTTTTTCAAGTAAACTCTCAGATTTTGGCACTCAAGGAATGAGGAGTTCAAATGAGCTTATTAGGCTCATATAAAGCTATGGTGCTAAAAATCAATAATTAGAATATTAGGCTAACCAAACATGACTTAATTAATCAAACTAAATCAAATTTTAATAAAATTTTCCATATGGTTCTAAAAATTCCAAATAACACATTGGTGTAGTCAATTTCGGTTTCGGATGCTGATAAGGCTTTCAATTTTCATATCAAAGCGGAATTCTAAACAGGTATTTCTACAAGTGACAGACAGAAAGCCAAACCTCATGCAATTTACATAATAATCCTGTAATTTATTTTATTCACTTCATTAACATCCTTAATTACTGATTAGTAGCTAATTATGGGTCGGGGTTATTACAGTCTCCTCACCTTAAGAAGTTTGGTCCTCCAAACTCAAGTTATCTTAAAGGAAACGATGTTCAATAGAAATATAATTTCAACTCTTTACAAAACAGAACGTAACGATGTACAGAGATTAGGGTCCCTATCAAAACAGAGTCTTATACACACTCAGGTTTTAGTCCATAACAGATTTAGACAGATGTTCATTTCCATATTCTTGTCCAGATCATGCACAGATGTCACAATTCTGGCTTAAACATGCATGGTGCATTCATTAGTATTAACAGAGCAGATACAGAACAGATGTAGACATAGCAGATACAGAACAGATGCAGACATAGCAGATACATAACAGATACAGACACATGATGGTTATGAATAACCAGTTCCATAAAGGAACCTCCGAATCTGGGAACAGAGAACAGATAAGCTGAGCCCCCATGACGGGGCCTCTGGTAAGGGTAACAGAGTGCAGACAGATATAAGTTCCATAAAGGAACCTCCGATGCCGGGTAATAGCCAACAGATACCATATAGTACCAAGAGTCACACGAATACATATCAGAGATTGGACAATCATTCAATTTCGTGTCACCCATCCGGTCCTTGTTCAATTTGGTTTTCCATTCGGTAACCCATCACAGTTAGTCCAGGTCATTCTGAAGTTATCAGGAATATAAGGTAATTCAGTACATTCACCCCATAGCAGTAGACGAAATTCTGAAGTAATCACTTATATACTATTCATCAGTCTCAGTTCCCACAAATTCAATTGTACTACGTGTCAATATAGAAGCAATCATGCTGATTACATATACTTCTAGGTAGTCAAAGTTTCTAATCAAACCAGCCTGTTGTCAACAAATCCCATCACTTTTGATGTACAGTAACACAAAAGCAACCGTTCTCTAGTCAAACCAGTTCATAGTCCTAACGGTAATACCGGGTAATTAATCACATGTCATATATACAGTATTCCCATATTCTCCAAGCATAAGTTACCAAATCCCATGATCCCATTCACATGTTTCCAATCGGTTATAGGCATATGGTATAAAGCTATTCATAATCACGTAGTTTGCTGTTGATGGTTCACATTCTTCCTAAGCATTCAAGATTCAAATTTTCCTTTGGTTAGTTCTCTTAGCAACATAGCCCTATCATTCAATCATAAGAAATTCACAATCCCCCATAATGTAATCAAATCAGATAGTAGCTCTCAACAAAGTTCTCCTCAGATCAGATCAATGGAAGTTCAACCAGGTCATATCAAGTGAAAGTTCAACCCAGTCATATCAAATAAAAGTTCAAAGTGTGAGTCCTCAAACAGAAGTTCTCTCAGGTAAACAAGGGTCTCATCAAACCATAGTTCTATCAGATTAGGTCAGGTAAAAGTTCTAGTTCATACTTCATTCGCTTAGGTGCATAGTCAAAAGTCCTATAGTTGTTCTAAGTTCCTCGGTTCTCAAGTCACATCAGAGTTATGTATCCCAATAGTTCATATCGAAGAGTTCAGGTCATATACAATGTTACATCCTCCAAGTAAGTTTATATGTGGGTGCACAGGCATACAGTTGTTCATATCGAGAGGTAAGCATTACGGTCAGTATAGCAATTTTCCAAATGAGTTTTCATGTAAGCGTAAGGTACACAACAGTAGATCGTTATACAAAAGTTTCAAATTGGTCGTACAGTCGCTAAAGTGTAGGCTCACTAGTTGAGTCAAACGATCTTGTCAAGTTGCAACAATCGCAGTTCACAATTTAGAGTTTATCGCTCGGGGTCTTTACTTAATCACACGATTTTAGAGTCATAATCCCAACGGTCAAGTTATCAAAACAAATAACATATCGATCATTCTAAGCAAAGGTACAGTCATATAGGTGTATATTCAGAATCTAATAACATTCCCAATACGGATTCACGAGTTCAATGTGCAGATGAACACAAAACAGTTTCTCCAAATACGATAGTTAAGGCAAGTCCACTCAGTCTAGATATGAAGAGCGTGTCAAGTTTGAATCAATCAACATTACAAGCAAAGGTATAAACATATATAAGTCCAAACATTCTCCATGGCATAGGTAGTTGTTATGCAAAGAGTCTAAAGCATCACACATATAGTTCACATCAGGCAGTAGGTCTCAAAGTGTACAAGCAACGTCATATGTATACGGATACGAGTCTAGAATCAATTATCGTTCAGGCATTCGTTCACAATTCACAAGCAAAAGTTCGTTCTTCCAAACTGACATAGGTTCTCAATTCTAGTCAATCATAACGTATTCCCATGTTCGATAGTTCTAGCATAGTCCAAAAGTCATACCCAATAGTTCACATTGAATTGTTGCACTATGGTACAAAGATCTAACCTAGCAAATTCTCGTCGTTCACAAGTCCCAACAATTCTCATAGCACAGGTAATTCATTACAGGGCTTTGGGCATCTCACATAAAAATTAGCAAGTTTTCAAGGCAGTCATTAACTAGGGATTCATAATTCTAATAGGTCAATTGGTTCGATTAACATGTCCATAATCTATATCAAGTTAAGGAATGTACACTTTCCACACAAATTCCCATATAAGCAATTGCACATAATTAAGGTAATACCTGCGTTAGTTGTTTCAGTATTCCGAGCATTTTCTGGAACTAGGGTGTAAACCTTTCCTTGCCTCTAGGTGTTGTTCGGATGAGTTCGCGAGCAAGATTTAGCCAAGTGCCCTTTCTGACCACATCTAAAACAAGCTCCTGACATGCGGCGACAGATGCCCCAATGTTGTTTCCCACATTCTTTACAAGTAGGTATACCATTGTTCACATTGCTTCCCCGGCTTTCTTTGTTCACAGTTTTTGCCCTAGATTTTTCATTCGCAGAAGTTATCGAATTACTAGTCATTTCAACCTTCTGTTTCTTCTGTTTCGCTCTTTTTGATTAAGTTGATGATGTTGGTTTTGATATTTTCAAGGCTGCTATGTTTGCCTTGGACATTAAGGCCCTATCAAGAACATCCACGTATTTTGGCAATTTTAAAACACCAACTCGGTCAAACACATCTAAGTCCAGCCCACCTTCAAATTTCCTAGCCTTTTTGTCGTCAGTGTCTATCATGTGGGGTGCATAACAGGCTAATTCAGTAAATTTTGCTTCGTATTCAGCCACAGTCATTTTGCCTTGTTTTAGTTGTTCAAATTCGGATACCTTCTTATCTCGGATGCATTAGGGAAAATATTTTTCGAAGAAATTTTTTTTTAAATCTATCCCATGTCACACCCTCATTATCATTTTGTACTAACATCCACCATCTCCTAGCCTCCTCTTTGAGCGTGAATGTTGCCAACAAAACTTTCTGTGCCTCAGTACACGAAAATACCTCAAATATTTTCTCAGTTTCTAAGACCCAAGCCTCGGCTTTCAACGGTTCAATACCCCCCTAAAATTCCGGTGGTTTAATCTTATTGTATTTCTGTGTCAGTGTTATCATATCATAATTAGCTGGTTCAGGTACGTGTATTTGCCCTTGTTGCTGTTGTTTTAGATTTTTAATTAAGGCTTCAACCATTCTTTCTAACCGGCTAATTCTAGCGTCAGAAGATTTAGATTCGTCTATATTCCTTGTCCTTTCCATGGGCTACACATAAACAAGGTGCTTATTAATATAAGGAAAACTCTCAGTGATTCCACATTTCATTTCATATCAGATGTGTTTATACTTTTATTTCAATTTAGATACAGTCACATGATCCCTTACTTTCATACGTTCATATTCACATAGATTCCACATTCGATATTGAAATTAACATTACATGTTATTCCACTTAACTTCTTTGGCCATGCACAAAGGATTCATTTCAATGCATTCTCAATAAGGATGTGTTCATAATAGTTCATACACTTAAACATGGTAATGCAATGTCCCTATTTCATTTCTAGGACATCCTATAGCTCATATGGAGACGTGTGTGCGGTATAACTCGTGCTCTGATACCACTCTGTCACGACCCAAACACACCCCTATAGGTTTAGAATCGTAACCGGCCAGTAATCCTTGGATTACTGAAGGCCTCTAAACAGATTAACAAGATTAAGGGGCTAGCAGAAGCAAATACATAAATATAGTTGTCCAATGAGCTGTGTTGACTTACATGAACATAATAATTAAAACTTATACACATATTCAAATATCATTCATACATTATACCCACACACATTACAGTATTATAAGTACAGCCAACAACATCAAATCAAGTCTTATATATACAGAAAAGATAGAACTTAAACACTGGACGCTTCGAGAACCTCCACGTGAGGCACAATGGTTGGCTGACAAGAGAACATAGATCCAGACAAAAGACTTCAGGCTCGGGCTCCAGAATGCTCACCTATACATATATATACACACAATGAGCTAAAGCCCAATGAATAACATTAAGGTAAAGGGGTTAGTGAACGAAATCTGAACATATCATAAGCGGAAACAGATCATAGCATAATCATTCTCATATCATAACATAATAATGGTACATCCCATAGAACACATCACAGAACGTCTTCCGACTAGAGTAATCGATTATGGATACCGATTAAACACATATCACCACAATGAAGTGGCTAACGAGATCTCGTAATTACTTGCATGTCATGGACCTACATTTTCATGTCGTCCCCCATGACTTGGGACTATCTACGAATGCCATAATAGATTTCAAATACGGAATATTCGTTCACAAAAACAGATATCATTTCAGAAAACATAGCTTATCACATTTCATTTGGAACATAATTCATAAAAACGTATCTTTACGATAACGTTACTCACAGTGGTTCCAGTAGGTGGTCAATCAATCCCTGAGTCTTGACCTACAATCACAAAATACATAACACAAGCATGTCTTATCAATACACATTCAAGTGGCCAACACGGCTTAGCTTACATTACATTGGTTCTTATTCTTTCTTATCATAATGCCTAAAACGCACACTAGCAGTCTCAGAATTTAGTACATTCTTTACTTAGTGTGTTTCTAATTCACAACCTCCGTAATATGGCTTAATTAAAGCTTAGGAATGCCTAAGATGCAATGAGGATGCCAAAACATGCCATGGAACACATGGTAAAATTTTCTGAAAATAAGGTTCCCGCTCGAGCGTAGACTTACTCGCTCGAGCGGACATGCAAAATGAGGAGGGTCGCTCGAGCGGACATGCAAAATGAGGAGGGTCGCTCGAGCGCACATTCCTTCACTCGAGCGATCTATAAATAACATGAAACTTCTGGGAGCTTGCAATTCACGCTCGAGCCGAGTGGAGTGCACGCACTCAGAGTGGCCGCTCGAGCGTAAACTTCCACGCTCGAGCGTGGAGGCAAATTCTGGAATTCCCAGATTTGATAACCAAGCTCAAAACTCGAATTCAATCTTCCAAAACACATCTCTTGGGCCCCAAAACTTGAGATAACATAGTAAACTTGTAAAACATGAAGAATTTAAGATCATTTCATAAAATCATGGCCCAAGGTTTTGTCAAAAGCTCACATTTTCAACTTAAAACATGATGAATATTCATGAACACAACATGCAATAATTTTTCTTGTATCAAACTCCTCAAAACATGATCAAACCCCACAAAACAACTTGGAACTTGATGATTTCCCTAAATGAAGATGAATTTCAAACATGCAAGAGAGAATTCTTGGAAATCATGCTCAATTTGTAAGAGAATGGACATGCATGCATGAATTGCAACTTAAACTCTATTCTAAGCTCACTATACACATTCAAACTCATAATCTTGAAGAAATTTCAAGTTAAATGACTTAGATTCATAAATTAGGGGTTGAATTCATACCTAAAGTCTTGAATTAACTAGATTCTTGCACAAAATTGATGAACTCAAGCAAAGCCTTCAACTTCTACCTTTAATTTCTTCTCCTCTCTCGCTAGAATGCACGCTCTCTCTCTCTCTCTCTCAAGTAAACTCTCAGATTTTGGCACTCAAGGAATGAGGGGAAAGGAGCTAAATGAGTTCAAATGAGCTTTATTAGGCTCATATAAAGCTATGGTGCTAAAAATACAATAATTAGAATATTAGGCTAACCAAACATGACTTAATTAATCAGACTAAATCAAATTTTAATAAAATTTGCCATATGGTTCTAAAAATTTCAAATAACACATTGGTGTAGTCAATTTCGGTTTCGGATGCCGATAAGGCTTTCAATTTTCATATCAAAGCGGAATTCTAAACAGATATTTCTACAAGTGACAGATAGAAAGTCAAACCTCATGCAATTTACATAATAATCCCGTAATTTATTTTAGTCACTTAATTAACACCCTTAATTACTGATTAATAGCTAATTACAGGTCGGGGTTATTACAGAGGTAAACCAACAATGAAATCCATAGTAATATGTTCCCATTTCCACTCCGGTATTGGTAAGGGCTGCAGTAAGCTTGCGGGTCGCTGATGTTCAGCCTTGACTTGTTGGCAATGAAGACATTTCGATACAAAGTGAGCAATCTCTTTCCTCATTCCCGGCCACCAGAAATTTAGTTTCAAGTCTTGGTACATTTTCGTATTTCCTGGATGGATGGAAAATTTTGAATTGTTGCCTTCCTGTAAAATTCGTCTTTTCAGTTCAGAATCACTCAATACACACAACCTTCCCTGAAATTTCAATACATTGTTCTCAAATTTAAAGTCTGGTCTCGGTTTGGACTCCCGTTCATCAATGACCTTTTTCAAAAAGTCATCCTGTTGCTGTTTTTCTTTAATCTCTTCAATCAGTGCCGGTTAAGCAGAAATAGCGGCTAAGGTTCCTCCTTGTTCACGCAAAACAATCTCAACTTCAAATTTTTCAAGGTCACGTAGCAATTCTTTCTGTCCGGTGAGTAAACAGGCTAAATTTCCAATCGATTTCTGCCTCAGTGCATCAGCAACGGTGTTAGCTTTCCCTGGATGGTATAAAATATGCAAGTCGTAATCTTTTATCAGTTCTAACCATCTCCGCTGCCTCATGTTCAATTCTTTCTGTGTGAAGAAGTATTTCAAGCTCTTATGGTCTGTATACACCTCACATGTTGCCCCATAAAGGTAGTGACACCAAATTTTCAGTGCAAACACTATTGCAGCAAGTTCCAAGTCGTGAGTGGGGTAGTTCTTTTCATGCGGTCTCAGTTGTCGAGAAGCATACGCAATCACTTTACCATTCTGCATTAATACACATCGCAAACCCTTATGGGAAGCATCACTAAATATAGTAAAACCATCCGTACCTGAGGGTAGGGTAAGAATCGGTGCAGTCACAAGTCGAGTCTTTAACTCTTAAAAGGCTGATTCTCTCTGGTCGGTCCAGTCAAATGATATCCCCTTTTTAGTCAACTGAGTCAATGGTAGGGCAATTTTGGAGAAGTCTTTCACAAACCTTCTGTAGTACCCAGCCAAGCCTAAGAAACTTCGAACTTCAGTAATGTTTGTCGGTCTAGGCCAACTTACCATTGCTTTAATTTTCTGCGGGTCCACTGAAATGCCATCTTTGCTAATCACATGTCCCAAAAACATCATGTTATCAAGCCAAAATTCACATTTAGTCAGTTTTGCATAAAGTTTTTGTTCTCTTAAGGTCTGTAAGGCAATGTTCAAATGGCATTCATGTTCTTCCGTGCTTTTGGAATAAATCAGAATGTCATCTATGAAAACAACTACAAATTCGTCGAGGAATGGTTTGAAAATTCTATTCATAAGGTCCATAAATGCAGCAGGTGTATTAGTAACTCCGAAAGGCATAACAAGGAATTCGTAATGTCCATACCTCATTCGTAAGGCAATCTTTTCAATGTCCTCTAGTTTGACTCTCAACTGGTGGTATCCAGATCTAAGGTTAATTTTGGAGAAAACCTGGGACCCTGTAACTGGTCAAATAAATCATCAATACGAGGTAATGGATATTTGTTTTTCACTGTTACCTTGTTCAATTCATGGTAGTCAATGCAGAGTCTCAATGAGCCGTCTTTCTTTTTCACAAAAAGAACCGGCGCGCCCCATGGCGAAGTACTGGGCCTGATGAACTTCTTATCTAACAGTTCTTGCAGCTGAATTTTCAATTCTTTCAGTTTGGTAGGTGCCATTCTGTACGGAGCTTTGGAAATTGGTGGTGTACCCGGAATCACATCAATGGTGAACTCAATGTCCCTGTCAATCAAATCCCCTGGCAAATCATCTGGAAAAACATCTGGGAATTCTCTGACTATAGTAATACTGTCCACATTAGGTTTAGCATCAGTAGGTACAGTCAATACAGAACATAGATACCCCTTACACACATTTCTAATCAGTTTAAAAGATTTCATGGATGAAATCAGATATGGGGGTGGTACTACACCAACTCCACTAAACACAAACTCAGGTAGACCAGGTGGACGGAAAAAACTTGTTTCGTTACATAGTCTATGGTAGCATGATATTTTGTTAACCAGTCCATTCCCAATATTACATCAAAATGGTCGATGTTCAAAGGTAGTAAATCATTATACAAATGCACATCTCCAACAATAATCTCACGTGTAGGGTACATATAAGCACAAGTCATGAATCCCCCAATGGGTGAAGATACAGCTAACAAATAGTTCATGGGTTCCAATGGTCTATTCAATTTCCGTGAAAAAGCATGCGAGACATATGAATGTGTAGACCCCGAATCAATCAGAACGTAAGCATTTTGAGCACAAATAGAGAGTGTACCTGACACAACTGTCTCGTTGTTCTGTACATCTCCCGGTACGAGTGCAAATACCCGGCCATGCCTTACAAGCTCCTTTCCAATAGCTTTGGGGTTGGGTTTTGGTGGAGCAATTGATGCTACGATGCTAGCTGTAGCTTTACTATTGCCTTGAGAAGTGGAAAGACAATCTTTGACCATGTGGCCCACCTTGCCACACCTGTAACAACCATCAGAAATTTTATAACAAACCCCCTTATGATTCTTACCACATTCGGAGCAGGGCAGTATGAAACGGCTCCTCTGACTAGAACTATTTGTTGACCCTGTGTTCTGCTTCTTGTTCAACGAACTGTTCCGGCATTTCTTAAAATTAAAGCCCGTCTCTTACCACGCCACTCGGCTACTAGTGTTTCAGTCTGTTTCAATGCTTCGATGTTCGACTCGGCCATTATTGCTTGGTCAAGAACATCCACATACTTAAGTAATTTCAAGACATTGATTCGGTCCAATATCTCGACATTAAGGCCGCCTTCAAAATTCCTGGCCTTTTTGTAATCAGTGTCCACCATGTGTGGTGCATATCTGGCGAGTTCAGTAAAATTTGATTCATACTCTGCTACTGACATGGTACCTTGTTTCAACTGTTCAAACTCAGTCACCTTGCGATCCCTGACACACTGAGGGAAGTATTTCTCAAAGAAGGCTCCCTTAAACTGAGCCCAAGTCATAACAGTATCGGTGTCACCGATAAGCATCCACCACCATCTAGCTTCCTCTTGTAAGGTAAAGGTAGCCAGCAATACCTTGTGTGATTCGGAACACGAAAACACTTCAAATAATTTCTCTGTTTCTAGAACCCATGCTTCGGCCTTTAATGGTTCAAGGCCTCCCTGAAAGGATGGTGGTTTCATTTTACTGAACTTCTGTGTCAAAACAATTATGCCATCATTAACATTTTGCTCCGGTTGAACTGAAGGAGGTGGGGCTGTTAGTTCTGTTGTAGCCGCAAGGCTTCAGTCAACAGTTCAACTATTCTTTCTAATCTTGCCATTCTGGCATCAGATGATTCTAATTCATCTGCATTCCTTGTACTGTTATACAATACAGTAATAACAAACATAGGAATTGCTTACTTAAACACATTAGCACATTAGCACATATATTCATGTCATGGCTACACACACTTTTCAATGCTCATGCAATGCCCTATTCACTTTTCTACGACATCCTATAGCTCATTTGGACACGTGTGTGTGGTATAACTCGTGCTTTATTATCGCTCTGATACCACTCTGTCACGACCCAAACCCACCCCTATGGGTTTAGGACCGTAACCGGCCAGTAATCCGTGATTACCAAAGGCTTGCTTAACAATAAAGACAGTAATACAGAGTATAGGGGCTGGCAGAAGCCAAAATAGTAATAAAAGTTGTCGAATGAGCTGTGACAGTCTGTATGCAAAAAGACTCTTCCGAACATATTCACATTCATAAGCAAAACATATATACATCGTATGTACAAACATCTAGGTTAGGGACCAAATCCCTAATTAGCACAGTACAGTACAAGTCTTAAACAGTATTACAAAACAGAGACGAAAGAGTGAAACTGAGACACCCTAAAACAGCCTTAGCTCGAAATGACTTGGGACCTCGCAGTGAGGCACAATGGTTGGCTTGACAAAAAGGGAGTTAACCCGACGCTCCTAGCTCCGGTCCGGTGCCTGGACACCTACATATATATATAAACAGTGAGCTAAAGCCCAGTGAATAACAGTTTTGTAAAGGGGTTAAGAATGAATGTCCTTTCAGTCAATAAATAGTCATATCAGTCATTTAGAAACCATAGTGGTCATATGTGGTACATCCAATAGAAAAAACAGTACAGTAGGTCTTAACAGACCGAACAGTCAGTTGATGGCCATCATAACAGTAAACTGTAATGGTTCCAAACATTGGAACCGACAGAGATCTCTGTAACAGTAGCAGTATAGTAACAGTAAGTTGCTATGGATACCACAAGTACAGTTCATTAATAGGACTTCATTCATTCATTAAATAGTATTAGTTTAGAAAACAGTACAGTTAATTGTTCAGAAAATAATCATCACTGAACATATCTTTACAACATTATTACTCACAGAGCACTGGGCTACAAGCAGCTAATGAACGTCCTCGGATGCCAACCCTACACAGTTACAGAACGAACACACACTAAGTTATACACTTGGGTTTAATAACTTAACCCCTAACTTGTCTTGGTGTGGTTCTACATCAATATCCTCCCTAAGATGCCTTAAACATGCCCTAGGAATGCCTAGGATGGAAAGAGGATGCAAAGATGTACTTTAAAACACTTTTCAAAATTTGCTGAAACAGGGGTCCACGCTCGAGTGTGGCTTTCCCCCGCTCGAGCGGACATGCAAACAAAGAGGCTTCGCTCGAGCATGACTTCCTCCGCTCGATCGGACTGTAAAACATGACAAAAGTGCTGGATGCATGCAATTCACTCTCGATGGATGCTCGACCTGCGCTCGAGCGTGAGACACAAGTCCTCGCTCGAGCGTGCATTCCCTCGCTCGAGCAGACTATAAAACATATGAAAAGTACTGGCTACACGCATTTCACGCTCGAGCGTTACTTTTCCCGCTCGAACGGGACGCACATACTCAGAGTGTACGCTCGAGCGTGAAGTCTTACGCTCAAGCGTGGGTCCAAAATCTGGAATTTCTAGATTGAACCTCCAAGCTCAAATTCAACATTTAATGCATAAAATTCGATTCTTTTGGGCCAATTTTCTAGAAAACACTTTAAAACTCATAATATGACATGGTTCAAAGATCAATTTGCAAAATCAAAGCCCCACGGTAGTTCAATCAAACACAAATTCAAACAAAATTTGATGAACATATTGTATATGTAACATGCAAGTGTTCAATTGAAATCAAAACTTCAAATACTTGATCAATGAGTCAATTCACTCAAAAACATGATGAATTCATGGACCATAGCAAGAATATAGAGATGCATGTGAGGATTTTCATGAAATCAACCACAAAACTCAACAATGTGTACATGCATGCATGATTTAGCTACTCAAATCCACTCTTTAAACCAAATCTTGACTTAGATCACTAATGACTCATGAACCATGCAAGAACCAACTTGAATTAATAAACTAAAGGATAAATATCCTACCTTAGGTCCTCAATGTCAAGTCTAGAAGCTCAATTATGCAATCTACTCTTCAATTCTTCTAATTCTCCAAGCTAATCTTCAAGATGAATCAATTCTTCCCCAAGACACTCTCTATCTCTCGGTTTTGGGTCTTGAATAATGGCTGAAGAGGTGCTAATGCTAACATATATGAGTTAACTATGGTCCTAGACTAATCCACTAAGTGGCAAAAGAGTAATAAACATAACTAGTGTAATTTAACATTATTTAATCTAATTTAATCGTACCAAATCAAATTCCGATTAACTCTACCATAAAATCACATAAATTCTAACTAGCATAAAGCACCAATCAATTTTAGATTCGGCCACCGATAAGGTCTTCAATTTACAATCCAAAAATAAAACACGAACAGATCATTTAATGACTAACAGATAGAAATGCATTTTAAACAATATACTCATGCAATTAGTTTAGAATTTCAGTCCAATCAATTACTTATCATGCTTAATCAGAGATTAGCAATAATCAGAGGTGAGGGTTGTCACAAAGACCTTCAAGTGTAAAGGAGAAGAGCTGTTCCGAAACTTGGACTTCAACAATGTGAGAATAGATGAAGACGATGTGGCCCAGGCCCCCCTAGAGGAAGGTGTTGATAAAGAAGACCTTGCGTCCAGTGAAGATGAGTGATGGAGGCAGATCAGATGTGTAAAAAAAAATTTTTTGTTGTTTTGTTTGTGTAGACGCGCCCTCGGGCCTCGTGCTATAGTTCGGACTCGATTTGTGTCGGTTCTTAATCTGATCTCACAATGTGCAATGTGAGATTGATAAATCACCAAAGAGTCCAAATCCGGCAAATCGTTTTGGAAAACAGATTTTTGTAAAGAAGTGCCAAACATGGACTACTTTGCCAGATACAGAGTCTCCACCTTAATATTTTATTTTGGGGGAATTTAGAAAAACCCTGACTCGTTTGCCTAAGGCCACGTGTCTGTCATCACCAAAGTTGCCTCGGCTCAGGAACTTGGGTACAATTAGGGAAGGTCAGCTATGAGCACCCCCTCTCGCCCGATCCGAAGATCGGCCTCTACTAACCATGATATCTAGTTTTGAAAACATTATGCATTCTTATTCCGGTTATTAGCCTAGATTTACTATGTGGTGCACACAGCAAACAAGTATAGACTAAGTCGCCTAAATTGGAACGAAACATGTCATGTTTGTTTATTTGCAAATGGTTTGATGGTGCTACCCGCAAGTAGGCTTAAGACATGAATTTTGCCACCCTCAAGTGGGTTTAGAAAATATAATTTTGCCACTCTCAAGTGGGCTTAAAACTTGTATTCAATGCATTGTTCCAATTTAAGTAGCCCAACCTTCACCCACAGGCATTCAGGCAGTTATAACACGTAAGCATATAGCCTCATGGTAAGCATGCTATCATGGCAACACCCACACTCATGCAAGGATGCTAAAACATAAATGCTTACTGAGTACTCCAAGCCAAAACAGAAACTGGTTAGTAATCATATGCATGATCCTAGTTCATGTTTAAAATGGCTAATGCAACATATGCAAAGATGCAATCTAGACAGGCTTGGCTATCCTAAACATGGCATGTGAAATGCAACAGATAACACGTATTCAATTTGGAATTGAAATACAATGCAATTAGCATGATGCGCCGAGCTCGGTGCATGCAAGACAAATGTATGAATGCACGCATGCATAACATAAGGTACGATAATTTAAATATGTCCTAAAACTAACCATCGAAAGCAAGTAAATAAAATGGAAGAAAGAAGTGGGGGTTGGAAAACATACACACACTCACACACACTTATTACACAATTGCCCTCGCTCGGAGGGCCCGAATAAATATTACACAACCAAAGGAATACTACTAAATTAATTATTACAGAACTTCTAATTATTTAACAAATTAAATGCAGAAGGAAGGTGGCCGCAGCCTTGCCTCGGGATGCGTGGATGATGCATGCTCAATCCGCCTTGCCCAAAAACCTGGTACCATGCCACTGTTGCCTCTGTTTACATTGCCTCACCCCTCTGAAAATTATGAAAGGTCCTAGAACTACCTTGAGCTTCCTTCTGAGTGTTGTGGAGTGCCACCGGCCAGAACAAAAGGTCACCGGCCATGGGAACAGGCTTATCGACCAAAGATGGTGTCATCGGCTGGACACTGCTGGCCGGTCGGCACTAGAGATGGCCGGTTGGCCATTTATTCTTGCAGAATCCTGCAGTTGACAGCAGCAGAGGGCAAGCAGTGTATGGCATGGAATTTTCAAACAAATGTGTGCATGGCCACTCTTCCAATCATGTTATGGATTCAAGGGAGTATGGCCCTTGGTACTCGAGCCACCAATCACACATTCCAATGCATGATGGCCTAAGACACCAAGTTTGCCAATCAATGTAAATGCATGCAACAAAACAAATTAGTGCCAATGCCCTATCATGTTGAGATCAAGGGCATTGGCGACTGAGGATTGAAACGTGTTTCGTCACTTCAAGTACGAACACTTCTCAATCCTCATACTTGGTTTGACACCCCAAACCAAGCAAAATGTAATGGGACGTATGCCATATACAATGCAAAGTAATGCACCTAATGCAATGCCATGAACATATCAAGCATGCAACAAGACTATGTGATGCAACTAACTAAACAATATGCAAACATGCAAACAAGACATAATGCAAGCATGCAACTAATGGAATGCAACATGTAACATGCTAAGTATGCAACTATATACAAGGGTGGTCATACACTGAAATGGGAGGCCTCAGCCACACCCCAAAATAGTGGCCAAAGTGCCAAAAATGATGGACAAGTGCTCATGCAAACATGCACACCAATGAGCCAAAAACCCAAGCATGGAAGGCTACTCTCAAGAACACTCAAAGGTGATATACATGGACATTAAATGCTCATGTTAAACTCTGAAAAGCATGCGAAGAATGATGCCAAAACATGCTAGGGATGGGTGTAAGATAGAAGGCATTCAAGGGCACGAAAGAGGGCATTACTCAACACCTACCCCAAGCAAACATGGCATGAACTTTTTGATACAAAACAAAGTTTTAGCATGCAAAAAGGACCTCCAAAACCCACTGATATGGCAACGAAGGGACACAAACCAAGAGGCATGCATTTAAAGACCAATTTAACGGCATAAAAGAACAACACTTCAAGGCATGAAAGGGATGATGAATGCAAGCATACAAGCATGGATTAGGGACTAAAATGGCATGAGAAATGATTCCAAATCACTAAAACAACCCGACTCAAGCATTCTCATGACTCACACACTAAAGGCTCACAAGCCAAAATGCAAAGAGGTTATACCAAACATGGCAAATATGATCAAATCAGTGCCTAACAGACCTCAAGCATGATGAAATATGACTGTAGACACCCCATTTTTGACCGCCCTTAAGACTTGGGCACTACTGATGGTTTACTCGGTGTTGAGAGATGTGCAGGGCAAAAAATCAGTTTCTTCGGCTAGAAGAGAGGCAAATCTTTCAAAACACTTTGTTTAGGGTTTTGGAGTTAAAGAAAAGAGGAAAGGAGAGGAGAAAACTAGTTTGAGAGAAGTTCGGCATGAATCCGGATAGAAGCGAGTCGAGCAGCCCTTGCTGAATCGGGCTTATCTATTTGTACACTTGGAGTTTAGCTATGAGGCCACCACCGTCGGAAAGCTTACTTCCGGGGCTTCATTTTGCACTCAAGAATCTCTTAAAGCCAAGTCCGGGTGGGGGAGATATGATTGGTTGAAGTTGGGTATCATCCCGGTTGGATCGAATCTGCGCGGCTTCACCAAAATGGGCATAACTTTTTCCACAACAGGAATTTTAATACAAGGTTTGCGCCATTGGAAAGCTAACTTCCGGGGCTTCAATTTAGACACCAACCAGTAGTTTTTTGACCTTACCGGCCATCCACCGGCACTATATTTATCAGGCCGGAAATTTATTGTGCCGACCGGCACTTTATTTTGCTGACCGGCAATTTTCGCTAGCCGACGAGCTTCCGGAGCATTCTGCAGATTGAGTGGATTCCAGCTGTGCCAGCTAGAATGCACAGAATTGATCCCCCACGCACATGTGTGTTTGTTTTGCACCTTGTGAGCCTTTGAACCCCCTAACCTTCTAGAAGCTTGAACCTTTTGGCCAAGCTTCTTGGAGAAGCTTGGCCAGCTGTTTTAGCTTCCTCTAGAAGCCTTGCACCCCCCTTGAACCCCTTGGCCCCTTTGAAGCTTGTCTTAGAAGCTTAGCTTTGGTTATATAAGCACCTCTCCTCCTCCTTTGTTTAGGTTAGAGATTTGAAGCAAAAAAACCAGAGATATACCACATATATCTGATATACATACATACAATCCTCAATCTCTCTCCATATCTCTCTCATCCAACCATCAAACACCTTTGTTCTTGGGCCATTTCTTCATCAACTCATAGCACAAGGCATCCAACGCCAATTCTAGCAGCTTGAGGCTGTCCTCCAGAGGTTAAAAGTTCCCAAACTTGGTCCAGGAGGTGTTGGTTTGCTGGTCTTCAAGGGTGAGTCCTCATCTTCCCTTTTCTAGCCTTTTCTTGCTTCATATCTAAGCCATAGTTTCTTGCACTTTTGGGCTCCGACCTAAACTTCAAATCATCATATTTTGAGGTCCTCTTCATGTTTGATTGAGGACCTCTTGCTGTTTGAGGACAGTAGCTTGCACTTGCTTCAATATCCTCCTTGAATGCCATAATCTTGCATAGAATTTTTGGCTTGCGTGTGATCTGGTTTAGAGCCTGATGTAAACTGAAAATAGGCTTATTTTGAGCCCCTCTTCAACATTGAAGAAGGGCTCAACACTGTTTGGGACTTCCATGTTGTACTTCCCTTTATATCCTCTTTTTGGTCCCATTTTTGTATGTCTTGGCAGCCCCTGATGTTGCTGTTTTTGGACCTTGGTCCAAACTAAAAGTGGCTTTATTTTGACCTCCTGAACATGTTTTATTAAGGGTATTTTCTTGTTTGGGGAATTTTTTGTATACCTCATGTTATAGCCACTTTTGAGCCTCATTTTGCATTGTATTTCTAGCATGTTTGTATACTGATTTCGGGGCTTCCATGAACTGTAAATGTGCCTATGTTGGGCCCCTCTTCAATGTTTTTGAAGGGCCCTAACATGTTTGGGGACAGCATCTGTGAGTTGCTTCATAATCTCATGTTTAGGGCCGTTTTTGTATGCCATTGTTGCCCTATCTTTGTTTTCTTTTTGGCCATGAGTTGTACTAGTAAAATGCTAATTTTGGGGCTGCCTTGCTACTGTCTATTCATTGCATATCCATGTTGTGCATGTTTGATATAGCTATAGGCCATTTCGGGTGCCAAAGTCCATGTTTCAGAACTATTCCATGCATCGGGTGTGTTTTCGCCTCATTCCGGGGCTGTTTTCCCCCATATTTCAGTGCTGAAATCCCATTAGCACATTTGCATGTCATTTTCCATGCCACTGCATTGCATATGCCATTGCCTCGGTTTGCGTGCCTGTGTGCACGCATTTCGAGGCACTTCATTTTCATTCATCGACCTCTTATGTGAGTGTGGCTGAGGCTCTCTCATGTTAGTATAAGTCCATGTTGCATTCTATATGCCGTTTTAGCCATTGCATTGCATATGCCATTGCCACGGTTTGCGTGCCCGTGTGCACGCATTTCGAGGCACTTCATTTTCATATTATGGCCACTGTTTTGGGCCTAACTAGAGCTGCCTAATTCATGTTTAAGACCATCCTTTGCTTATTTGCATGCTCATCTTGCATGTTTGCTTGTATCGGCATGTTGCATCCTTAGCTCGTATGCCTAAGTTGCATTGCATCTTGCATGCATCACCTTGCCTCTTGAGATGAGTATGATAGAGGTTAGGCCTCCTTGTGTGTTTACTTGGCTTGCATGCATTTTGAAATTGAAGTTGCACACTTGATTCTTTGGGCCATCATGCATGGAAATGCGTAATTGGTGGTCCGAGAACCGAGGCACATGTCCCTTTGAGTCATCACAATGATAAGAGACATGGTTGGTGCATACATGCCTTGAATTGTGCTGCCATGCTTTGTTTTGCCCTCTGTTGCTGTGAGTTGCAGGTTCTGCAGGCTTTCTTTGCTGACCGGCAGTGTAAGGTGCCGGCCGGCAATCTTTCCTCTGCCGATAGACTCCATTTTGTGCCGATGGCCACACACCAATGCCGGTGGAAATTCCACTCAGCCGGTGGCACTCCCCAGTGTCCAGGGATGCAGCCCTGAGGTTTTGACAGCCTCCAGAGGAGTAGAGGAAAGAAAACAGAGGCAGCTTGCTCATGGCGGCGCATTTCCCGAGGCGTTTACTGCTTTTCTTAGTCTATTTTAATTTGTTAATTAAATTAGGCAATTTGCAATATTTAATTAGCTTGCGTAGTTAATTAATTTGTAATATTTATTCGGTCCCTCCGAGTGAGGGTAAATCTGTAATAAGTGTGTGTGGGTGGTGTGTATGTCTTCCAACCCCACTTCTTCCTTCCCTTTTATTTACCTGCTTATGATGGTAGATTAGGGCACATTTATTTTAGCATACCTTATGCTATGCATGCGTGCATCCATGCATTTGTATTGCATGCATTAGGCTCGGTACATCACGCTAACTGCATCAATACTTCAATTCCCAAACTGAATACGTGATAATTGTGCATTTTCACATAACATGTTTAGGATAGCCGAGCCTATTCTAGCAACACTTTGTATGCGATGCATTAGGCACTTAACAATGGACTTGGATCATGCATGTTTGCTAACAAGTTCTTTGTTTTGGCACGGAGTACGATGTAAGTATTAGGATCTCTCGACTTGCTTGTTTTGTGTTTAGTGCAGGATTTGATTGATAACAAGGTTATCCTACCACCTACCTCAGGCAAGCCCGTCACCACTCAGTTGTTGGATTTCGAGGGCTCAGATACTGCGAGTATGTAAAGTGAACCGCCTTTGTTTGAGTTGGAAAAACTCGTTGAAATCCGTATTTTAGCCTACTTGCGAGTAGCAAATTCCGAAGCATTTTCAAACCGAACGGATATGCAATGTTTATTTCCAAATTAGGCAATCTAGTCTATACTTGTTTGCTGCGCGCATAACATAGTAATTCTAGGCTAATAAATGGAATAGGAACACATAGCGTTTTCAAAATGAGATATCACGGTTAGTAGAGACCGGTCTTCGGACCGGGCGAAAGGGGGTGCTCATAGCTGACCTTCCCCGATCGTACCCAAGCTCCCGAACCGAGACAAACTCCGGTGATGACGGACATGTGGCCTTCGGCACCGAGTCAGGGTTTCCTAAATTCTCCCGTAAAAAATATTTAGGTGGCGACTCTGTATCTGGCAAAGCAGTCCATGTTTGGCACTACTTTTTCAAAAATCTGTTTCTCAAAACGATTTGCCAGATTTGGACTCTTTGGTTCAGATTAAGAACCGTGACACAAATCGAGAGTCCGAACTGTAGCACGAGGCCCACGCGGGCGCGTCTACAATGACCAAGAACTTCACAAAGTTAGGTAAGAACATGCATGCATGATGGTCTTAAAGGCAAGATGCATTTCTAGGCAAAGAGGAGGAATGCAAAGCAAGTATATTATGCATGCAAAGGGGCATAAATCCGACCAAAAACAGAGATGTAATATGACCCAATAACACCCAAAAACCTCTAAAATGATGCCAAAAGAAACTAAGCATGCATGCTACCCTTATGTGCAAAAAATGCAAACAAAAGAGAGACAAAGGGAGAGGGGTGTCCCTCCCCTATGAAAGACCTCAAACCCTCTTCATCACCACTGAAAATCCACTGGATTTCAATGGTGAGAAGGCCAAAACACAATAGTATTCAAAGCTTAACAAAGAGAGCACAAAAAGAGCCAAACAAGGCCTAAGAGGGGGAGGTCCACCCCAAACAACAAAATGACCTTAATGAAAGATCTTAATCATGCAAGCACAAGACTTTTTCAAGTTATACACAAAGTCTAAAACAGCATGAAAAGTGGGTTAAAAACTAGTGCAAGATTGGGGAATATAAAGCAAATAGTGTTACCCTTGAAGAACACTTGAAGAACAGCAACCTCAGCCTCTTCCTTATGATCAAAACCAGCTCAAAACTCCAAGAACAACCTCTCAACACCTCCCAAGTTGAAGTATGGTGTAATAGTAGGTGTTCTAGTGCAAAACAAAGAACAAACTACACTTTTTGGCTCTCTAACACACACAAATGAAGAGAGAGAGAGGGAGATATAGAGAGAGAAGGTGTATATATCAGATTCATATGTATTAGGTCTGGTTTTTTAGTTCAACCTCATAAAGGAGAGGGAAGGTCTCCTTATATAGAGCAAGATGGAGGCTTAAGCTTCCAAGAGAAGCTATCAAAAGGGGTCAAGGCTTCCTAAAGAAGCTAAGGCAAACAGGCCAAGGCTTCCTTAGGAAGCTGAGACAGGTGTCCAAGCTTCTTGAGGAAGCTAAGACAAAGTCCAAGCTTCTCCAAGAAGCTAGAACAAAAGGGTGCAAAGGGTGCAAATTCCTCCATACAGCTAAAGCTGTATGGAGGACAAGTCTGTGCACTCCAGCTGGCATGCACCATGCCTCAAAGAGGCAAAAAGGAGGTATCGGCCAGAAAAGGAGTCAATCGGCCAAATAAATGGTCGATCGATCCACACAAAGAGCCGATACACCAACACAAGTGCCGACCAACCAAACATTTGGTCGGTAGCAAAATGGCAAGGCCGGTGGCATCATGCCACAACCGGTGGGTTTCAGGGACGACTAACATGCCTCTTCTTACCCTCAGAAGTACAAAACACAAGTCCTTGGTGCAAAACCAAGCATAGAACAGGCAAGTTAAGAGATCTTGAGGCAAGGCGCATGACCGAGACCTCCGGGAACTCAAAACGAACACGAACATGGATGATCATCGAGTGTTCAAACGATGACATCCAAGTCTTGAGGACGGTCAAAAATGGGGTGTCCACAGTTGCGCCTCTTTGACAGAACTCAAAAGTCATAACAATGACGGGAGTGAGTGTCAAAGCCCAGAGACGACCCATTTTTGACAAGGCCGAAGACTTAGACAAAGCATACAAGCTACAGATAAAGATATGCGCCAGAGGGCAGGGGCAAAATGCAAGAACAATGCACAAAGCCGAGCATAACTTATGATCATGGAAACAAAGCTGTAACAAAGCATAACAATGCAACAGTTTTAAGCAAGTAGAAACCAAGCTACATTATAATGCAGAAAGGGTGTAAAAGAATTACTACAATTCTCACTGCAAATACAGTGTGCATGTGTGATAGATACACAAAGCGAACGTGTGATAGATACACAAAGTGAGCATGTGTGGTAGATACACAAAGCGGATGTAGTGTGATGGATACACAAAAAAGGTGAACACAAAGTGTGATAGATGCACTAAGTGAACAAGGTATGATAGATACACAAAGCGAGAGTGTGTGATTGATACACAAAGCGAATGTGGTAAGCATAGTGTGATGGACACAAAAAGCGAATGTGTGATAGATACACAAAGTGAGCATGTGATAGATACACAATATGAAGCAAAATATGATAGATACAGTAGCTGAGCGCGTGATAGATATACTAAGCGAGTGTGGTGAGCACAGTGTGATAGGTACAAAGCGAGTGTCTGATAGATACACTATATGAACAAAGTGTGATTGATACACTAAATGAATGAAGTGAGCAAAGTGTGATGGATACACAAAAGGCAAACACAAAGTGTGATAGATGCACTAAGTGAACAAGTGTCATAGATACACAATAGGTGAACACGAAATGTGATCGATGCACTAAGTGAACAAGTGTGATGGATACACTAAAGGTGAACACAAATTGTGATAGATTCACTTAGTGAACAAAGTATGATTGATATACTAAATGTGAACACGAAGTGTGATAGATGCACTTAGTGAACAAGTATGATTGATGTACTAAATGTGAACACGAAGTGTGATAGATGCACTTAGTGAACAAGTATGATGGATTTACTAAAGGTGAACACAAAGTGTGATAGATGCACTTAGTGAACAAGTATGATGGATATACTAAAGGTGAACACGAAGTGTGATAGATGCACTTAGTGAACAAGTATGATTGATATACTAAATGTGAACACGAAGTGTGATAGATGCACTTAGTGAACAAGTATGATTGATATACTAAAGATAATGAAGTGTTGATCTTGCTGTTTTGGCCTTAGTTTTTGCTATCTAGGCCACTGCTTCTGTGAAGTCTTCCACATCACTAACCAAGTGCGTTGGTTGGTCTAGTTTGGCTTAAAAACTCTTGGGAATGGCTATAACCACATTACAATCCATGAGGGAAAAATTGCCAAATTGGATGGCCATTTTCTCTCCAAAGTCTCTAGAATTTTCTGATTTTAACTTCATCATTTTCCATATCGACAGGCCCTATCATCTTGATTTCTGGGGCCACCTCTTGGCTACCCTTTATGGCCTCATCGTTAACTTATAGTTCCCTCTCTAATTCTCTAATTCTCTGTCTGAGCAAAGCCTCCTCCGTGATGGGTATAGGTTCCTCACATGCTATCAACGGCTTGGGAACTTCCTTGGTGTCGTTCCCTAGTGTTAATACTACCGCATTTTTTGATGTATAAGTCTCATCATCCTTTTTTTCTCTGGTCCAAGTCAGGTTTTACGCCCTTGGTGGTTTCAAGCCTTGATTTTCCAGCCTAGACGTCATTGCATGAAACTTCCTCTGCTCCTTTCTTTTCTGTGTTCTTGTTTCAACCATAGGTCTCCAACCTCCCCTGGGAAACTTTGGATGCACTACCTCCTGCCAACCATAATGTGGTGGCATAGGAGGCCTGATCATTCTAGGTTGCTCCAGCCCTGACTCCTTATTTGGCCTGTGTTCTATTGGGCCACTGTGTGGCCTAACAACCATGCCTCCCGCTGACCTTTTCTCTAGGCCATGTGAATATGTCCTAGCCTCTTGATTGTAGGACCTCTGAGCCCTAAAACTTCTTGGTTGGCTATTCTGATTTTGCTGTTTGTGCTACCTTAAATATACTCTGACTACACTAGACCCTTTTAGGTAAGGGTTCATTGGCATCCCTTGGTAAAGGAAGGGCCCATCTCGCTCCCTATAATCCGTTGTCTCGGTGATATAAACTCTTGGGTCAACCCCGTCATGCAGCAATTCTGCCCTATTGAAAATTTACAAGTCATCCTTGCCCATGGTGTTGAACCTTAGGCCACAATCCTTCATTTGTTTCTGTACCTGGTCAGCCACAATAGCTTATGTTTTTTCTCTCTCTGTCGTACACCTAAAACATACAAAGTGGTCCTGATGGACCATTATCTTTTTTCTTTCAGCCAGAAGCTCTTTCCTCAGCTTGTGAACACTCTCTAGCTCACTTAGTAGCACTCTTGGATTTCTGGTTTGATCACTCAGATTGGTAGACACCATGTTTATGTCCACTACCTCTGCAAAAGGATTTCCATTGACAGCCATAACCCCGTTGTCCTTTTCAGCATAGTTCAACATTCTTTTTTGAATCAAGTCCTACACACAGTTACGAAAAGTTACACAATTATTAGTTAAATGTCTGAATGAATTATGCCATTTACAATATTCTTTACCAATTCTATTTTTTTTTTAGGATGTTATGGCCTGGGGACAATGTCAAAAGTTTCTCAGCTAATAACTCATCGAACCAATTATCTGCCTTTGATAAATCGAAAGAGTACTGTCAATGAATTATTTGCACATTTTTCCTAATTGGCTGAATAGAAGGCATATTTACTGGTTTTTCTGCTTTTTTTTTTTAAAGGCTTCACAAGTCATTAGTGTTTTTCCAATTACTTGAGCAATATCTATGTCTACTTCTGTCTCCAGCTCTATGTCCTAGTAATATGTTCCTAGGGCATCAACCCTTCTTTGCTGCTCTTCCCTAAAGATAGACTCATAAGTAGTTGCCCTAGATAAAAGTTCAAACAAACCTCTAAATTCTTTTCCTTCAAATTTCTTTCTTAATTCGAAGTCTAAGCCATGTTGGGCCAATCTTATCACCTCTATCTCAGGCATATAAACATGGCACCTATTTCTAGCCTTTTTGAATCTATCGATATGTTGTTCAGGAGATCCCCCCTGCTTTTGCCTAAATTTGGCCAAATCCATCATACTAATGTCCCGCTCAATTCTGTAAAATTGTGCATGGAACTTGTTTTCCATGTCCTACCATGTAGGTATTGAGTTTTCTAGCATGTTAATGAACCATGTGAAGGACACTTTTGATAATGAGTATGGGAAAAACCTCAGTTTCAGGTTACCCGAATTAGCCTCTCCACATTGCATAGTAAACCTTGAGAAGAGGGGTTTTATCTATCCAATAAGGGAATGGCTTTCTGAATATTGGTCTGTTAGGCCTCCTGAGGCTCGGGCTATACATTTCTTGAATTATTTCTATAATCTGATGTCTGTTGATCTAGGTTGGTTCGAAATTTGGCTCCTCATGATAGGCGTCCTACCTTATTCCTTCATTTACTTGTGGCTAAAAGTTTGGTGCGACAAATCCCTCGTATAGCTGGCAGTGTTGTTGTCGAGGTGGGTACAGACCAACACCTTCCTCCTCAAAATGTCGAGGGGGTGATCCAAGTCCTCATTATGGCTCATGATTCCTAAAACCTTGTTCTTGGTATGCCTGCTGCCTAGGTCTTTGGTTGCCCTTTGGTCTTGGGTCATCATAGTTTGGTTGCCTAAACCTTTGGTTAGCAAAGTTGTATTGTCGTAACCTTGGTTTGTCGACGACAGGTTCCTTATATCCAGGGGCTCTAAATTACCTCCCGGGCACAGGCCTCTGGTCAGCAAAGTTATACTGTCCTACTCTTGGTTTGTTGACGACAGGTTTCTCATACTCAAGGGTTCTTAAGCTCCCCCTCTAGCATAGGCCTGACCATGTCGTGCATTGGTTCTTCCTGTTCCAAGGGCCAATTCTACGAGCCCGGATACTCAGCCGCCCTCTTCAGCGGCCCTTCCTGCAGTGCCCCAAAACGACGTCATTTTGGGTCCAAATTTCAATTAAAAAAAAAAAGACAGAGTAGGAGCAAAGGAGAAGAAGAAAGAAGGGAGGATCGAGAAGGGGAAAGAGAAGGGGTAGAAGGAGAGGAGAGGAGGAGGCTGAAGCTCTTCCTCACGCTGAACTCCGCCGCCTTCCCCACCTCCTCCATCCTCTCTATGACTCTGCTCGCCGTCGCAAACCTCATCTTCTCCTCCTTCTTCCTCTCCTCGAACAACGGTGACAAATCGAACCCCTCCGATAATGAAATTATACGAAACACATTCAGTGTCTCCTTCTCTTTCTCCTCCTCCAATTCAATCCCTCTCTAATTCACTCATTCGCTTCACGTTTTTGGGAATTTTTTTGTTGAATTTGAGCCAAGATATGTCCATGAATCTGAAGCTGAGATTCATGTGATGGGATTTGGGTCGATGTTCACGATCATCTGGGTTTCCGGCGAAAACCATGGTGGGTATTTGAAATGGGCTCTTAAATCTCTTTATACATTGAGATTATGTTATTAGATTGAAATGGCAAATACCCAGAAATCTTCAGGTTTGTTCCATTTTTCTCTCTCTCTCTCTCTCTCTCTCTCTCTCTCTCTCTCTCTCTCTTCTTTGAAATTTCTATTCACTGTGTTTGGATGTGAAGAAAACCAAGACAAATGAAATGGAAAATTTTATTTTGGTCTCTGAATTCTTTTCACTCTTCCTCCTCCTCCTTCTTCTCCTCATTTTCTCTGCCTTTCTTCTTTTCCCTTCTTTCTTCTTCTCCTTTGTTCCTGCTGTCTTTTTTTTTTTAATTGCAATTTGGCCCCAAAACGACGTCGTTTTGGGGCGCCGCAAGAAGGGCCGCTGGAGAGGGCGGCTGAGGATCCGGACTCCAATTCTACCCCCTTTGCTTTGGTCTATTATTCATTTCAAAGGTTAGATTATAGTGTGATTTTCTTTTCGAGGCCTCTTTTCGAGCAGCAAGCCTAGAAGCACCAGATTGCCCTCCATAATTAATGTTAATTTTAGTTTCTTTATATATCTAATTAGGGTTTATTTGAAACCTCTCTTGCTTCTCCTCTTGGAGGGTTGGAGGCCTATAAAAAGAGGCACTACTCTGGTGAATTCTACATGACTTAGGAGTTTGAAATTGTACCTTAGTCACATGTGCTTCCACTTTGGCCAGTGGTGGAGGACTAAAGGTAAGGATGAACCCCCCAAGCATTCTGAGCTTGGCCCTCATACTTTCCGTGAGGTGTTCTGGTCTCATCTCGAAGGTATGGCCAAGCTAGACAATCATTTCCTCTATCTGTTCAACCGCCAGGTCATGGTGCTGGCCTCCATTGGTTGCATCCTGACCATCTTTTAATCCTACTCCATATATAGCTACCATTTATTGGCTATTTGCAATGACCTTCAGGTCTTCCCCGAACTCAGGAAAGCCGGTGGGGACAACTGTTTCCTCAGCAAGCCTCTTAATTGGATCCCCAAGAAGGCTTGATTCATCAGCAACTTTCCTGTTGGCGTTAGTAGTCTTAGTTTTTTCGATTTTCTTCTTTGCCATTACTCCAAGTTAGAATGGTCCCACTGGGCATGCCAATTTATGTTAGCAAAAATTCAGTTTAGGCCCAAACAACAATGATTGATCGACAGGCTTCAACCAATTTTAATAAACACAAAAAGATCAGGATTTTGTGATTGAGTTCCATGTCTTAAACAGATTTAGAACTTCCCTAGAGATAATTAAGTAATGAAGGATTTAAATAAAAAAGAATATGTAGTTATTCAATTAAATTGTCACTTGTTATTAGTTATAAGAACCCAAATAAGAACAAAGAAATGAAAAATACAACAATCGACAGAGAGAAAAGAAGTAGGAGTTGGAAAAAACTATTTCTAAACTAATCATAAAATGGCTTACTTAGAACTACTCCTGAATAATTTTCACGAATGTGATTTGACGGTTGTTGATGATTATGATCTTCATTCCATCTCCTTTTTATAGTTGACTCCTGGCCTGGTCTTTAATTCTATTTTTTCTTGATTCTCTGCCTCTCCTCATGCTTATCCTCCTATTTTAGGAACTGTTTTTTTTATTGTTCTGTGGATTCTCTGTTATCATCTTCTGTAGCTTTTTCCTTTCAGTCCCATTTTATGCTATATCAATAATTTTAGCCATCCTTGCCACATTATCGCTATGACCTATCGATGGAAGATTCCTAAAATTTAATACCAACAACATGGCTAAGATTATTTTATTTCATTGATTTTGCGTTTAGAGTTTTGTTTTGTTTTTTTGTTTTTTTCTTTTCTTTTACTACTCAACCAAAAGGCAAGGAGGCACCGGGGGGACATGAACTGGGCAAGTTAGAATTTGTCTTCTACGTAATAAGCATATGTGTGTCATTCAAACTCAACTCAGCCCGAATTGGCATCAACTTAGGCTTGTTGTGGGAAATAAGAAAAAAAATTAACTTATCAATTTTTTTTGTTTTTTTCTTTTAAATATGTAAAAAAATAAAGAGTTAATATGATTTAAATAAGCCAATAAACTGGCTTTTTTCTATGTTCCCAAAACAGGCCTTAATGTAGTCATTTCAAACTTGATTGTAAAATAACATTCTAAACTTTAAGGCCATGTTTATTTAGTTTTTGGGGAGAGAATTAGACTAATAATCCGTGGAACTCACGTAAATAGTGTTTGGTTAGGAACATGAGTGAGGGGATTAACTATTCCCTTGGATTAGTAATCCCCCACGTGGTAGGACTAACAAAGTCATGAGAAGGTTGGGATTAGAAAATTAGCAAATTTTTATATGATTTTTAAGTAAAAAAATATATTTTTTAGAACAAAAAAAAATAATTGTAATATTAAAAAAAACTAAAAATTAAAAAATATTAATTTTATATCTTAATACTATTTATAGTATTACTAATCTGATAGTGTACAAACAAATATTATTTATCATGCATCTCCAACCTAATACCACTACACTAATAATCTCCCCACTCAATCTCACCGTACTCTTAATCTCCTCAATCCTATGGAGCCAAACAAATGTGGCCTAAAGTTTTTAGAGACTTAGGCCACTGTTTGGTGGATTAAGTTGGATGGGATTGTTAGTGAGAGAATGGTTAGTGAAGAGATTGTTAATGTGGGAATTGTTAGTGAGGGGATTAAGTAAAAGTGTGTTTGTTTTTATGATAGTTTGGAAAATGGTTAGTGATGAGATTGTTAAATTATTTTCATATAAAATAAATAAATAAAAATTATTTATATATTAAAAAAAACAAGTATTAAAATAAACAGGTGCACTTGATAAAAAAAAAATAATAATTTTTTTTTTATATAAAGTAGACTCAATCCACTCACTATTTTTCTAATCCTATCCAAAATCTAACCAAGCTAATCCCCCTCCTAAAGGGGATTACTAAGTCCCTTACACTCCCAAATCATCATCAAACAAGTTATAGGTGGGATCCACACTCATACTAATCTAATCTAGAGGACCCACACTCATACTAATCCAGTCTGGCCCCTTACCCTGCTAAACAAACATGACCTTAAGACTTAAACATAAAAATGAGATCATATTTGAGACCACGTTCGTTTGGCGGATTAGGTTGGGATAAGATTATTAGTGAAGTGATGCTGAGTAAAAAATTGTTAATGTGGGAATTGCTTAGTGAGGGGATTAAGTAAAGTGTGTTTGTTTTGATGATAGTGTGGGAAATGGTTAGTGATGGGATTGTTAAATTATTTTTATCTAAAACAAATAAATAAATTATTTCTATATTAAAAATAAATAAAACAAATTAAAACAAACAGGTGCACTTGGTTAAAAAAAAACAAATATTTAAAAAGTAAAATTTGTATATAAAATATACTCAATCCACTCATTATTTTTCTAATTCCATCCGAAATTCTCCCTACTGAAGGAGATTGCTAAGCCCTCCACACTAGCAATCCTTCCTATCAAATCAACACCAAATGAGCTATGGGTGGGACCTACAGCCATATCAATCTAGTACGGCCACCCACGTCGGTAAACAAACATAGCCTAAAAGTTAAGGCTTTCGACAATAAACTTCTCTTAAAATTTTCTTACAGGCCTTAGGCGATAGTCTAAGTGGACTAATAGTTGAGTCACTTCTAATTTACTCGAATGAAATTAAAATAGAATGAAATAATCATTTCTTCTATAGAATTAGAAGAATTTTATTAGACACATGTACATACCATATACACCCTTAGTTATGTTATTTTCTTCTTTAGTTATGACTAATTTTCTTTTTTAATTATGACATTATTTTGGGATATTTCATTATGACATTTTTTGTTTTTGGTTATGATTTTTTTTTTTTTTTAGTTATGATTCAGAAAATATGAAATTATATCATTTTCTTCAATAATTATATGGTGCATATGATATACACCTCTCGTACCATAGTCTTTCGGGAGATGTTATAATGTGCACCTTCAAAAAGGTACATATTGTATGTCTTTCATAACTTTTTTATAAAATTTCATAACTTTAAATGTTCTGGGCCAGCTACATGCCCATTCTTCAAACCCCACAGGATTAAAGTTGCCACCAAAGCAATTTCCATGCAGATTAGCAAGAAAATGATCAAGACTAGTCCAAATTGCATTTTTTTGTTGTGCTGATTATTACAACAGAGATCGGAATTTATCTCTGGCGCTATTCTTTAAGATTTCATAACTAATCTTTAATACGAAGTTTCAAAATATTTCGTTAAAGATGAGATCCTACACATTTTCTAATATGGCCGCCTCCATCACTATGTCCTGCAAAGCAGATTAAAAACAAAAGTTTCATGAATTAGCTAATTCACTCCATTTAAAGAAGACATGAATACATGATCAGATGACGATGGGCACTTTAAGAAATTATATTGGGTCAAACACACACACGCACACACACGCGCGCGCACACACACACACAAACAGATTGTTCTTCAATGCAAGAATATCAAGAACACTAAACTTCCAAAAAAATTAGAACCAATCCTGTAAAATTGGAATAATTTTAACATGCAAATCCTGCAAGCTTAGACTAGAATTATGATGGTTCTGTTATTATTAACATGCACAGTACAGAAATTGATGCATAACTGAAAGCAACCAAAGCACAACATAGGCCAACGCGCGCGCGAGCGCGCGAGAGAGAGAGAGAGAGAGAGAGAGAGAGAGAGAGAGAGAGAGAGAGAGAGAGATCATACCTATTCTAACTTTTGTCTATTGTATTGTTTATATGAAAACTTTATTAATAAATTGTGTGGTATAAAAATTTTCAATATTTAGTTTGAATAATTATTCATATTGTTTTGCTTAAGTAGGAGACATTATGACTCTTTCTATTAAATGATTAGTTTTATATTAAGATATTTTTCTTTTTAGTCTTATTTTTTTGGAAAAAAAGTAGAGATTCCTTATAGGAAAAACTGATCAACTATTACTATTAATTTGGTTCCTATTGAATCATCATTTAAACATGTTTAGTAAATTTAAAATTTAAAAAAATAAAAATAAACATTTATTACATGAGGCAAAATCCAATTGGGTTAAACATTTTAATGGTAACTTAATCATAACTATTTATTAAATTTTATAATAAAAAAAATGAACATTAAAAATACTTATCTTATTCTACTAATTAAAACATCTATTTTTTTTTCCCCTAGAAGATGAAAACACCTAATTGAATATTAGCTAAATTAATTGGCATATGTGGTCATGATCATTTGGGTCAGATATTTAATTATATCTCAATTATAACTATTTGATAGTAAAAAAAAATATAATAAATACAAAAAATTTAAAATTTTCATAACCATTGGGGTATTTATCCTGTCACCCAAGGTTCACTAAAAAAATTTTAAAAAATTCTTATTGGACAAGACAAGGCCTAATTTTGATATATCAAAAATCTGGAATCACTAATGATCTAAATCTATCTTCTTCTCTTTTATCAGCAACAAAAGAAAACTTTTATTAAAAAAGGGGGAAAAAAAAGGAAAAAAAAATGTTGAAAGGAGGACAAAGAAGTCCTCAGAAGCAGAAAACAAAAACCTAAGATTCACACAGACTTCCCATCACTAGAAATAAAAAAAGGTGGAATCTCCCTAAACGGAAGAGCCACTAAAACCCAAAACGGTAATAAAAATGTGATTTTCTCCCATATCTAAATCTACCTTACATTACTACAAATTACCACGTCAAATCTCTATCGCATTCAAAATCTACTAATACCACCATATTATATTTTACACAACAACTAAAATTAAATCTCTCTTTATCTTTCAAATTTTAATTTTATAACAAATTTAAATATTTTTATTAAAATATTAAAAACAACGAGAAATATAAATTAAGGTTGTGCAATATACACATATTTTAAAAGGTTTTATTATTTTTTAATTATAAATGAAATTTTGGCACTCCCGTGCATAGCACGGATTTTATGCTAGTAATACTATATGCACATGGTATAAACAAACAGGGGTGAATTCACCTCAAAAAAAATAAAAATAAAATAGGTGTGTATCAATTTTAGATCCTCTATCCATATTCTATAGCCTAACACTATCTCACCCCTCTTAGCGCTCTGATCTCATTTTAATATGAATTTAATGTAATTTATGTATGTTTTTATTAGACTTTTAAAATTTAATTTTTTAATTCAAATTTTAACGATGTGGGAACACTAAGAAGGTGGGATAAAAAATTGAAACATTGCTTTTATCAACACACAAAAAAAAATTGAATAGTATCACTATTAAATGGATAGTTTTTTACTAACACCAAAAAGAAACTTATTATTAACTAGATACTTTTACTAAATAAATTAATACAAAAATATATTCATATTTTATAAGTAATTCACTTAAAAAAATTATAATAATCAACATAAGGGACCAATCTCTTTTTTTTCTAATAAAATTTCATTGCTTTCAAAAAGGGACAAAATAATAAAAAAAAACAGTCTATCACGTACTATATTATTTGTTTGTTGCAAAAAAAAACTTCACATGTGAGATTACCAATAACTTTTTAACAGGGGCCAATAACTCCGTTTTTTTTTATTATTTAAATTCCCCTAAAGTTTCTTTGCAGTCTTCTTCTTTTTTTTTTTTTGAACACAGAAACTAAAGAAAACAGGGGAACAAACAAACAAAAGAAACAAGCTCAGCTCAAAGCTTGCACCAAAGGCTTGGGTGGATGTAGCACCCAATTAATAGGCAAAGAACTACAAAGAGATGCTCTTGCAGTCCAGTGAGCAGCCCTGTTAGCCATCCGAGGTGACCAATGGAAGGATAAATTAGAACCTCGAGCTAATGCTCTAATGTCTGCAGTGAGAGGGGCACATGCCCAGGGAGGAGCGTCCTCGGAAACACAAAGCGAGATGACTGGTTTGTTATCTCCTTCAATTTCGACGTGAGAGAGATTAAGAGTTTTGGCCATGAGACAAGCCTTGCGGATCGCAAACGCCTCCCCTTGCAACGCAGGGTGAACCTTTAGCCGCTGTACAACTCCATCTACTAGCTCACCTTTCCAATTCCAAAACAAAACCGCTATAGCAGCTGAGGTTGAATCAGGAGACATAGCTACATCACAGTTAGCTTTAAAACATCCAGGTAAAGGAGCTGTTGTGGATCAGGGGCACACCAGGAAACACAAACAAGCAATAACACAAGAGTTTTAACGTGGTTCGGCAAGTCGCCTACGTCCACGGGCAGCGGATTTCACTATATGGAGAGAAATGGAAGAATTACAAAGATTACAACCTTTATAGCTGTTCACTCACACACTGTATTTTTCTCTATTCTCACCCTTTCCATTTATACACATTACAGATGGAGGTGGAGAGGCTAGCCTTGCACATGGCCAGCTCACTTATTCTCCTTTCGGTGGCCGTCCATATTGGTTCACAACATGCTGCAGCACATGGAGAATCATCTTTGTGACTTTGTAGTTTGGCAAGCATGTTGCTAGTTGGCAAGATCACATGGCCAGCCTTGCATGGCTAGTTGGCAAGCTGAATCTTTAGCCAATCTTCAACAAATCTCCACCTTGGCGAGGATTCTCTTATCCAACATAGTGATCGATCAACACTGCCTTACACCCGAAGGTGCTCAATTCCAAGAGATGTTGACCAAGTCCAAACAATGTTGGAACTTGATCCCAGAAACCACTTTTGTGAGCATATCGGTCGGATTATCTGTAGTACTAATCTTTTGAAGCAGAATATCCCCTTCATTCACAATTTCTCGGATGAAATGGAAACGGACATCAATGTGCTTGGGCGGGAATGATGAACCTGGTTCTTTGCCAAACAAATGGCACTCTGACTGTCACAGTACACCTCAACGTGCTTCTGAACAATACCCAAGTCTTCAATCAACCCATGTAGCCAAATAGCTTCCTTAAAGGCTTCCGTCACTGCCATGTACTCTGCCTCTGTAATAGACAAAGCCGTCGTTGACTGAAGCGTTAACCTCCAACGCACCGGCCCTTTAGCAAGCGTAAATAAATACTCTGTTGTTGATCGGCGTTTGTCCAAGTCACCAGCATAATCTGAGTCCACATATCCAACCAAATTCTGTCCGAGTCAGTTATCTCTCTTAAACTTCAATCTTAGATTAACCGTGACATGTATCTACCTTAGGATCCATTTCACTGCCTACCAGTGATCTTTTCCTGGATCATGCATATACCTGCTTACCATACTCACAACATGTGAGATGTCAGGCCTTGTACAAACCATAGCATACATTAATGCACCAACTACATTTTCATATGGAACTTGTGCCATATGCTTCCGTTCTTCTTCTGTGCGTGGAGACATCGAAGCACTAAGCTTGAAATGAAGGGCCAATGGTGTACTCATAGCTTTTGTTTTCCCATTTATGCCAAATCTATCTAACACCTTTTTCAAGTATTGAGTTTGTGTCAGATTAACCGTGCCCTTCTTCCTGTCTCTCTTGATCTCCATGCCAAGAATTTTCTTTGTTTCTCCCAAATCCTTCATTTCAAACTCTCTTGCTAACTGTGCCTTGAGTTTGTCAATCTCCTCATTACTCTTTGATGCAATTAACATATCATCTACATATAAGAGCAAATAGATGAAGGACCCATCTAGAAGCTTACGGAAATATACACAATGATCAAAATTCTTTCTCTATTATGAACCGATCAAATCTTTTGTACCACTGTCTCGGGGATTGATTCAATCTGTACAACGATTTGTTCAGCTTACAAGCCCAATTCTATTTTCCAGCAACTTTGAAACCATCTGGCTGGGACATGTATATCTCCTCTTCAAGATCTCTATGTAAAAAGGCAGTTTTGACATCGAGTTGGGCGAGCTCGAGATCAAATTGTGCAACCAAAGCTAACAAGATACGAATAGACCTGTGCTTCACAACAGGTGAGAATACCTCATTGTAGTCTATTCCTTCCTTCTGAGCATAGCCTTTAGCTACCAATCTAGCTTTGAATCTGATGTTGTCTTTGTCTGGGATGCCTTCTTTCTTGGTGTAAACCCATTTACACCCAATTGCTTTCTTGCCTTTTGGAAGTTGCACCAACTCCCAAGTCTGGTTCTTGTGAAGTGACCCGATCTCTTCATCTATAGCCTCCTTCCAATTGACACTTTCTGCATGCTGCACGGCTTCTTTGAAAGTGCAAGGAACATTGTTTCCAATGATTGGAAGTGCATAGGCTACCATATCGGTCATCCAACTGGGTTGCTTTAGTAACCCTTTTTCCTTTTCTGATTGCAATGGGTTTTGACTGTTGTGGGGCCTCTGGATCTTCATTTTCATCTGAACTCTCTTCAGAGCTATCCTCTAAGACTTCTCTAGGATGGTTTGCTGGCTGACTAGTCGTTGTTGGAGTCTCAAACTCCACCTGCACTGACTTCTTCAATGCTTCCTTATTCTGTTGAGGATTTAGCTGCGTCAGCATTGTAGACTCATCAAAGGTAACGTCTCTTCTAGTGACAACTTTCTTTGATTCAGGGCACCAGAGTCTGTATCCCTTGACACCATCACTGAAGCCCAAGAAAATGGCTTTCTTGGCTCTTAGATCCAACTTAGATTCTGTAACATGAAAATAAGCTGGACATCCAAAGATACGTAGCTGATCATAATCTATAGCTGGCACTCCTAACCATATCTGCATGGGAGTCTTGACATCTAGTGCTGCAGTAGGTAGTCTGTTGACAAGATGACGAGCATAGTTCAATGCCTCGCCCCAAAATGCCTTGTTCAATCCAGAATATGACAGCATACACCGGACTTTTTCCACCAAAGTGTGGTTCATGCGTTCTGTAACTCCATTTTGCTGCGGTGTTCCAGGAACTATGAAATGTCTCGCTATCCCTGCATTCTAGCAAACCCCTAAGAAGGGATCTGATGTGTATTCCCCACCATTGTCAGATCTGAGCTTCTTGATCTTTCTGCCTGTCTGGGTCTCAATCATTTTCTTCCACATAAGAAAGATGTCTAAGACTTGGTCTTTGTGCTTCATTGTGTAAATCCAAACTCTTCTTGAATGATCATCAATGAACGACACAAAGTAATGTTTACCTCCCAATGAAGCATTCTTGGAAGGACCCCATACGTCGGTGTGAACGTAGTCTAGAATCCCTTTGGTACGATGAATTGCAGTACCAAACTTGATTCTTGTTTGCTTGCCCAGTACACAATGCTCGCAGAACTCAAGCTTCCCTATTTTGGCGCCTTTCAACAGGCCTTGCTTTACCAATCCTTGTAAAGCCTTCTCACCGACATGCCCTAGACGCATGTACCAAAGTCTGGAAGTGTCTGATACATCATCTTCTGAGCTGGTGGAGACAGCCACTCTCCCTGTGACTGTAGAGCCATCTAGGAAATATAAATTTCCCTGTCGAGTACCCTTCATTGCAACAAATGCTCCTCGAACAACTTTGAGGATTCCACCTTCCATAGTTACTATGTAACCTTTGGAGTCTAAAACTCCCACTGAGATGAGATTCTTTGTCAGATCTTGTACGTACTGAACATCTTCAAGAATTCTGATTGTTCCATCATGTATCTTCAGTCGAATTGTTCCAATCCCCTTTGTCTGGAAAGCTTGGTCGTTGCCCATCAGCACAACTCCTCCATCGAACTCTCGTAAGCTCGAGAACCACTGCTTGTTAGGACACATGTGGTAGGAACATCCGGAATCTATTATCCATTCATCAGACTGGCCTATATGATGAAACTGTGAAGACTGATCCTTCACCATTATCTCTATCTTGTGCAATGTTCACCTTTTCTTCTTTCTTGTCTTTATTGGGACAATCTTTTGCCTAATGCCCCTTCTGGCGATAAGCAGCACACTCGTCTTTTGCAAGACATCTTCTATCTGATGATTTCCCTCTGGATTTTGAGCGAGACTTTCCTCGGGGGCATATCTTCTGTTATTTGTTCTGCCTCTTACTGTTAATGCCTCGGATGTTGAGTCCCTGTTTGCAGATTTATCTTTCCTTCTGAACTCATTATTTACTATGGCGTTTGCAACATCAACATACTTGATCTTTTCTTTACCATACAGTAAAGTGGTAGTGAGATGATCATATGAGTCAGGCAAGAAATTCAACAATAATAGTGTTTTATCTTCATCACCAATATGATCATCCAAGTTTTTCAAATCTGTAAGAATTTTGTTGAAGTTGTTTAGGTGTTCGTTCATCGAAATACCTTTCTTGTAGTCGAAACGAAACAACCTCTTCTTCAAGTAGAGCTGGTTCTCAATGCTCTTTGTCATGAACTTATTTTCCAGAGCCTTCCAAAGCTCCTTCGCAATATCATTATTTGTGAAGGCGTACTTCTCCTCTTTTGCAAGGCAAAGTCGGATGGAACTGCAGGCCAGGAGATTCACTTTCTCCCATTCTCTCCCGTCCAGGTCATCTGGTTTGTCTCCCAGAGTGAAGTGCAGGTTCATCTGGACAAGCATATCTTTAACTTCGCATCTCCACATGCCGAAGTTGTTGTTTCCATCGAACTTTTCTACCTCGAACTTAGCATGGGACACCGGGGTCCAATGCCTAGAGTTGCTTGTAGTCGCTGGATTACTTATGGACTCGGTTGATCTGGTCTTTGTAGATTCTGCCATTAAACTATTTTTTTTTTTAGAAACTCCAATTCAAAAAATTGACCATACGGATGTGTGCGGAATACTCCAAATAGTTAGAAAGCACTATTGGATCGTTAAAAACGGACTCCGAATGACTTAGATCTGGCCAAAACAGTTTGAGCGCCTCAGATCTGTGGCTACTGCTTAGCTACGTAGCACTGGATCACTCTCTGCCCCTGTGTTGACTGGTCAACCGAGGCTGACGTGGCTAACACGTGGCGGACATGTGTATGCTGTCTGACATGTGGCGCTGACGTGGCTGATGCACTGGCAGGTGACATGGCAGTTCGGCTGACGTGGAGCCCACGTGGCTGCTGTGGCAGTGATGTGGCAGCTTCGAAAAGTAAATTGGAAATTTGTTTAGGGAGAGTTTTGAACCCTTGACCTTAAGGCTTCAAAACAAAAGCTCTAACCACTCTGCCAAGTATAACCCTTGTGTTGTATTTTCCACAAACAAATATTTTAAGTGTTTGGATTGGCTATAGAATGGCCACGTGTGGGATTCTGGTTCGAAGTTGACTTTGCGCGCCAAACTTTGACTGGCGCGTGTGGGTCACTCCGACCTCCATGTTGTCTGTTCTTTGCTGTTATGGACTCCTCTCTTCAAGGGCTTCCTCCTAGTATGCTCAAAAGTGGATTTCGAGCACTTCGAAATCTGGGCACTTTCGAAAAAAAAATTGATTTTTCACCACCCGAGCTCTGATACCAATTGTTGTAGATCGGGGGCACACCAGGAAACACAAACAGGCAATAACACAAGAGTTTTAACGTGGTTCGGCAAGTCGCCTACGTCCACGGGCAGCGCATTTCACTATATGAAGAGAAATGGAAGAATTACAAAGATTACAATCTCTGATAGTTGTTCACTCACACACTGTATTTTTCTCTATTCTCACCCTCTCCATTATTTATACACATTACAGATGGAGGTGGAGAGGCTGGCCTTGCACATGGCCAGCTCACTTATTCTCCTTTCGGTGGCCGTCCATATTGGTTGGCAACATGCTACAGCACATGGAGAATCATCTTTGTGACTTTGTAGGTTGGCCAGCATGTTGCTAGTTGGCAAGATCACATGGCCAGCCTTGCATGGCTAGTTGGCAAGCTGAATCTTTAGCCAATCTTCAACAGGAGCCGTCCAGTCCCCAATGGAAACAGCCACTGGTGCAGGATTGACATGAGCCCCAGAATGATTTCAGGAAGCCACTAACATAAACTCCATATTACCCCAAGCAGCTTGAAAAATGGTAGATATGGGATCCACAGGTAGTCCATTAAAAACTAGATCATTCCGGGACTTCCAGATATGCTAACTCACCCACAAAACCTTACTAAAAAAAGGCACCAGATCCTTGTTATTGGAGAAGGCAATGTACAAGTCACACATCCATTTGGAGATAGATGAAATTCCATCCTGGAGAATCAAACCCAAATCACTGCCAAACCAAATAGCTTTTGTCCACGCACACCCGTACAGTAAAAGTTCAAAAGATTCAGGAGCACCAAGACAGACCGGACAAACACCATCCCGTGTACATCGATGTCTATAGATATTTTGTTTTGTTGCCAAAGAATTGTGGCAGCAACGCCACCAGAAATGTTTAAGTTTTGGAGGTACTGGAAGGCCCCAGATCATTTTCCAAACCGGTTCAGGGACATGGAAGGAAGTGGATGGTCTGTCAAGAAGTTGTGCTTACTGAAACATGATCTCCTCTTGATACCCAGATTTGACCTTGTATAGGTCCTTAGAGTCATGGTGCCAAATGAGAGTGTCATCCGTGTTGTCAATCGAAATGGGAATGGCACAGATATTGCGGACGTCCGGTCATGAGACCAAATTTGTCAGCAGCCCCTCATTCCATGATTTAGTTATCGGATTAATAGCATCTATAACTTTCAACATGGGACACCCAGCGGGCTTGCAAGATTTGATACGGAAATCCTTATCTGTTGGAATCCATTTATCCTCCCAGAAATTGACTAAGGCCCCATTGGAAATTTGCCACCGAATCCCTCACTGCAGAATCCTGCGGCCCTCACGGAGACTAGCCCAAGCCCAAGAAGCTCGGGCACCTTTCGATGCATTTAAGAAATCTGAATTAGGAAAGTAAATGCCCTTCAAGAACCGTGCTACAAAAGAATTTGGGTACTTGAGAAGTCGCCATCCTTGTCGCGCGAGTAAGGCTTTGTTAAAAGCTCGAAAATCACGAAACCCCAAACCCCCCTTTCGTCTTTGGCAAGGACAATTTATCCCAAGCAACCCAATGAATCCCTTTGCTCTTAGAATCACCTTTCCACCAAAAGTTGCTCATCGTGGAGTTCATTGATTCACACAAATTATTTGGAAAAAGAAAGTAGGCCATTGCATAAGTCGGAACGGCTTGCACAACTGCTTAAAGTAAGATTTCCCTTCCAGCATGTGATAAAAATTTTGTTTTCCAGCCTTGAAGCTTATCCATCGTCCATTCTACCAAAAAATTGTAAGCATCCTTTTTGGAGAGACCCCAGTACGATGGCAGTCCCAAATATTTTGCCCCAGCCCCCACTGGTTTCATCTGTAGTAAATTACAAATTTAATGTTCCATCAATGGTGTCACAGATGCTGAAAATTGAACCCCAGATTTGTCAAAATTAATCGACTGTCCCGAAGCTTTGCAATACACCTCCGAGATTCGAAGAATGTGACTACATTGGCCCAAGTCTGCTTTTACAAACAATAAGGCATCGTCCGCAAACAACAAATTGGATAGCATTGGACAAGACCGACAATCCTTGAGCCCCGAGAAATGATGTTCCCTAAGGCCTTGGTGCAGAAGTTTGGAGAGAACCTCAATCACTAGAAGAAACAGATAGGGAGATAATGGGTCTCCTTGACGGAGTCCTCGCGATGGTTTAAAATAAGTTCGCTTAGCCCATTGACAACAACTGAGAACGACACTATTGAAACGCATTCCATCACCCAAGTAATCCATTTCTCATTAAAGCCCATTTTCTGAAGAACAACCTCAAGAAAATCCCACTCAACCCGGTCATACGCCATGTTAAAGTCCAGTTTGACTGCCATATTGGAGCACTTGCCAGACTTATGAGTTTTAAGGAAGTGGAAAGCTTCGTGAGCCACCAGTATATTATCCTGGATTAGACGCCCAGGGACAAATGCCGATTGGTTTGGTGAGATGATGCCACCTAAAATGCCCTTCAATCGATTAGCCAAGATTTTGGTGATGATTTTTAGATAAAAATTGCACAAACTAATTGGTCTGAACTATGATAATTTTTCGGGGGTCTTAATCTTGGAGATGAGGACAAGGTTGGTTTGGTTCATCTCCTTAAGTAAATAACCTCTTTCAAAAAAACTTTGAATCGCCCGACACACTTCAGGCCCAAAGGCCTCCCAATAATGTTGGTAAAAGAACCCCGGGTACCCATCAGGACCAGGGGCTTTGAGTGATCCAAGCTGAAAGACCGCTGTCTTGATCTCCTCCTCTAAGACAAACCTAGTAAGTCTATCATTCATATCCCCGGTGATAGCAAGATCCACCACCGCTAAGGCTTCCTCCATATCCCTCACCCCACTAGATGAGAAGAGACTAGAAAAATACCCGTGTAATTGGTTATTGATTTCCTTATCAGTTTCCAGCCAAACCCCCTCTTCAGATTTGAGCCGCAGTAGTTGGTTGCGTTGACGTCTTTGAATGAGAGTAGCATGAAAAAAGGCAGAGTTTTGATCCCCATAAGAGAGCCAATTGACTCGAGACCGTTGGTGTAAAAACATTTCCTCCCTTGCCAATGAAACCTCCAAATCAGCCTGAATTGAGTTTTGTGCACGGACAGTATCTTCGGAGGGTGGTTGGCAGTGAAGTGCATCCAGCTTGCTTTTGAGCAAATTTATTTTCACCTTGTTATTCCCAAATTCCTCCTTCCACCAAGTCAGTAAACTTCTATGACAAGATTTTAGGCATTGGACAAGTTGGAACATTGGTGATCCAAGAGGGCACTAATTCAAAGCTTGCATAATAACATCGCCACAACTCGGACTAATAGACCACATGGTTTCAAATTTGAATTGACGAGGGATGTGCTTCGGTGGGACACAGCAGTTGATTAGAATCGGACAATGATCGGATCCAATCCAGCTTTCATGAAACACTTGGGCGTAGGGAAACAGTTCTCTCCACTCTGCAGTTGCAAAAGCTTTGTCCAATCTCTCTTGTACATGGTCTTGGCCGACCTGATTGTTGGACCAAGTAAGAGCATTGCCCTTAAATTCAAGGTCCATAAGAGCACAATCATATAACATATCCTGAAAACCAGAACTCTGAGTTCTGCTACAATCCACTCCGCCTTGTTTTTCCCACATAGACCCAATTTGATTGAAGTCCCCAACACATAACCAGGGATAACGATGGACGGAAGCCTGACCACGGAGGATATCCCAAAATTCATTTCGGAGCTTCTGGTTTGAGGGTGCATACACAGAGGAGACCGCATAATTTCTATCTAAACTGCCAGCCCCGATAACACAACGAAAGAAATGTTTTGATTTAAGACAGACCTGGACATCCGCCTTATCTGTCCACCAAAGCGCCAAGCCCCCCGAGAGGCCCTCAGGATCAACATAGCACTTATGAGAAAATTACAACCGCCGCCGAATTCTATCCAATTTTACACTCTTATTTTTTGTCTCCATTAAAAACACTATTGAAGGACGATGGGTGATACATAACCCTCGGAGGATCTGGACTCTCAGCGGTCACCCCATCCCCTGACAGTTCCAGCTCAAAATTAGCATGAACCTTGTGGCTGTTGAGGGCCAGCCACCAACGCCCATTTCTTCGAATCAGCATCCTCTAGGGGAAAGGTACTAGGGACTTAAGAACAACAGTCTTGTGATTCTTGCGGCCATTCGATAGGGATAGAAACCAAATCATCATCTAAAAATTGAGGTTCAGAGCTACTTACAGTGTCCTCCAATAGATCATGGTCTGACCGCCCATGTGAGCGACCCTTCCTCCCTCTACTAGCAGCCTTGGTTTAGAGGTTTTTACTCCATTTTCTTCAGGCAGGTGGTGATGACTGGATTCGGCTATCAGTGACTGCAAAGCTTTTCAAAAGTTTCTGAGGACGAGAGGTGTCCAGGTGCACCTCAGGGGCTTTCCGTTTGAGGGACAGATCTTGGAAAATACTGGACATACATCGAAAATACTGAAAATACTGGACATACCAGCCCAGTAATAATGTTATCCTTTGTCGGGCTAGAACATGGGCTTAACTCCTCTATCCCAATATTTGAATTACGCCCAGATTGTCCCATGAAAAGCTGGGCCTCCACTAAAGGACTGAGTTGTTCAATGGGCTCTGTTACAAAGTATTGGTGACCCAACCTCATTTAAAGCTATTCTACAGATACGTCTACGATTTTTTTTTACTAATTTATACATATATATATATAGTATAGATATTAATATACTTTCTAATCAATTTCTTAAAATGATTTTTTTTAATGTATTTTCAGTTTCTATCTATCTCTTAATTAAAAATAAAATAAAAGGATTAATTCAATAATTAGAATTACTCTTTTATTTTAAGTTATTAATTATTTTTCAAATTTATTCAATTTTTCTACTATCAGATTAAGTGTCACTTTGCTATTTTAAATTTAACATTATATAAACTATATTATATATTTATTTAAGTTACATTAGACAGTTGGTTCAAAATTATTGTCTTGTATTGCATAAGTTTAGTTTTTAAAATAATTATACATACGTATACATAGATATATACACATAAATAATTTAACTAAATTATATAAAATTTTATTCTAAAAATTTTTCTTTCACTTGGGGATTGCATGAGTTAATTGTTAGTATAAATAAAACAAACAATTAAAACAATATTTTTAGGGAGAATTGGGCATAAATTCACTTTCAGTCATTTAAGTTTATAGATTTTTCTATTAATATTTTTTAACCAAAATAATTAAGTTTTCAAGACCTAAGACTAACCTAATGGGTGATCTGAACTGTTAATGTATATTATATTATACTTATCTATTTGTATCTCTATTCCTATCTTGTATCTCTATCTCCTTGTATCTCTATCTTCTTCTATACTTATCTAAGTTTCTTTTTAGCCTATATATACAGGCTTCTCCTATTGTATTCATTCATTCAATTCAATACACTACATATTATTTCCTCTCTCTCTCTACTATTCTATCATGGTATCAGTCTACTATTCTATCATGGTATCAGAGCGTTAGGTTCTACACTTAGCCTCTCTTTTTTTCTCTTTGTGCTTAGTCCCATACACAATGGCATTACAACATTCATTCCATCACCCATACACTTTACTATCTCAGTTCCAACACTGTTTCATTGTTATTTTCACAAAATTTTGTTTTCCATTACCACTAAACTGATTGGAATCTCCTCACGATTCCAATGGCACCAACCACGTCACCAGAAAGTACTCCATGCAACCTCACAAGCCATTTTTATGCTCGGTGCGTCTCATCCTTTCGTCACCACTCTCCCACGCGTCCCTACGCACCCTCACGCGCCCTTCAGTTGCTTGCTCACGTTAGTACCTAACGTCAGCCCTATGCCCGTGTATGACATTCTTGTTGTTGTGCGCCGCGCATGCGCTGTCCTACTACCATGCACCTACGTGCGTCGTTGTTGCTACCGTGCACCCACATGCACTGTTTCTACTACTGTGCGCCGTGTACGCCTCTGTCATTACCATTCATCATGCGTCTCTTCTGCTAACGTGCACTACACACGCTGACGTCATCTCACTGGTTGTTGACGTCATCTTTGGCTTATTTGTCACCTATAGGTCTGTAGACACCCCATTTTTGACCGTCCTCAAGGCTTGGACGTCATCGTTTGAACACGCGATGATTATCTATGCTTGTGTTTGTTTTGAGTTTCGAAAAGTCTTGGCTGCGCGCCTTGCCTTAGAATCTCTTAACTTCTCTATTTTGGGCTTGGTTGCGGGCCAAGAGCTTGTGGATGTGTTCCTGATGGAAGGGGATGGCATGTCGACCAAGTCTCCTGTCCACCGGCCACCTTGATTTTCAATCGGCCAAATGTGATGGCCGGCCGGCAAATTTGACTGCCAGTCGACCACTTTGATGGTCGGCCGGCCAAGTGTGGTTTTCAACAGATATCTATGTAGACAGCTGGCAACTGTCATTCTAGGCCATACCCCAGCCCATACCAGGACGTGGGTGTTCTATATATATATCAATCAAGCTCTCTAACAACAAGAAAGAGAGATACAACTTTGAGCCAAAAAAATCTCTCTCTCTCTACATTTTCTGCCTCTCTCTCTAAGGTTTAGGGCTTGTTTGTGCTCCAAAGTGCATTTTCTTCGCACTTTTGCATACAAACACCTAGTTCTCTACTCCCTTTATTGAGCTGAGGTCCTTGGAGGTGATTTTTGGGGTGATTTGAAGCTTTTTTTTTGGTCCAAAAGGTGCTGATTTGCTGTTGTGCTTCAAGGGTGAGCTTTTACCTTTTTTAAGCCTTGTTTTCATAGCTTGTTTTGCCATATTTGCAACTATTTTTGAGCTTAACATATAACATAGAAAAGTCTTTTTTTTATCTGCCCTAAATAGTTTCTTAAGGGTGTTTTAAGCTTTGGGGTTGTTTGACCCCTCTTAAGGCTTGTTTGGCCTTTGTTTTGTGCCATTTCGGTTGAGCTCCGGGACCATTGTGTTTGGGCCTCCTCACCACTGAAATCTTGAGGGATTTCAGTGATGAGGATGGTGCCTTGAGGTCCTAAGAAAGAGAGGGCCACCCCCTCTCCTTGTTGTCCTTGAAAAGGGCCATTTTTGCCTCTTGCGGGAGCATCTTGTTAAAGTGTATGTTGGCCATGATTTAACTGATTTTTGTGCTTATTATGTCATAATATAGCTCTATTTTTAGTTGGTTTGGACACACCTTGCATGCCTTGCATACATGTCTAGTAATGCCACATTTTTGCCTAAACATGCTTTAGGTGTAGACCCTTGTTCTAGCATGATTTAGGCTTAGCTTTGTGAAGCTTACATGCATATTTTGATGTGCTAAGGGACTCTTTTAGGTCATTTGAGTCATTCAGGTCTTGCTTTGTATAGCTACCATGCAATCCCTCTTGAATGCCTTAAGCTTCAGCCTCTCTAGCATGCATTACTTGCATTATTTCAGTGGTTTGGAACCACTTACCATGTTATTTCAGTCCTTATAACATGCTTGTATACTTGCCTTTGATGCCTCTTTGATGCCTCTTTGATGCCTTATGAGGTTGTGCCTTGTGCTCCATGTTTGGTCATTGTGCATGCCCTTGAATTTAAGTCATTTAGATGCCATCTAAGTGGTCTTTAGGCTTTGTTTTAATATGTTAAAACTCTGTTTTGATCATTTAATTCATGCCATGTTTGGTTTTGCTAAGGGTAGTTCAATACCTCCTTAGCTTGCCTTAAGTACTTGGACCATTATTGCATGCTTTGCTTGTTTTGATTACTTGGTTTGGCACCTCTCTTTCATGCAATTTCAGAGCTTATGATACATGCCATATGCCCATGTTTGTCTTCCTTTAAGTGTGCTTAAAGGTTGCTTATTTGGTGTTCAAGTGTTAGCCCATTTGCTTGCATGTGTGTGTGTGTATTGGTTATCATTTCCATAGCATTGGCCACTGTTTTAGGCTTGTTTAAGGGCTGCCTAATTTAGTTTAAGTCCACCCTTTGGCATGTTGTTGCATGCTTAGCTTATGACATGTTGTTACATGTTGAAATGATGTTGCATTTGGCACGTATTCTCCTCCTTGTTTTGGTTGCTTAACATGCCATATGTTTTGCATGCTTGTGTGCTGACATTGTGCCTTGTATGCTCATTTAACTTGCATGTTTGTTATATGCCTTGCATGCTTCCCATATGCTCATGTTGCATGCCTGGTTAACATACTTAGGTTGCATTGCATTTGCATGCATCTTTCACCTCTTGATCAAGCCATGATAGAGGTTGAAAGCCCCTTTGTTTGCTTATTTGCATTGCATTTCACTTAAAATCAAAGTGCATACTTGGTTTCTTGGGCCATCATGCATTGAAATGCGCAATTGATGGTCCGAGAATCGAGAACCGTGTCCCTTTGAGTCATAAACATGATAGGGGATATGTTGGTGCATACATTTTCTTGAAATACATTGCCATGCCTTGCCTGCCCTCTGCTACTGTCAAACAGGTCTCTGCAGGAAGTTTTGGCCGGCCGGCCATATATGCTGCCGACCGACCAAATATATTTGGTCGAGAGCTCAATGGATGGTCGATGACCACTTCAAAATGGCTGGTGATGATCCCACTCAGCCGGTGGTGTTCCACAACACTCAGAGAAGTAACCTTGGGAGTTGTGCAATTTTCAGAGAAGCAGAACAGTCAAAGCAGAGGCAAACTTGTGCATGGCATTGGATTTCCGAGTAAACTCGAGCACGCGCGCATTAGATCCTCTTCCCGAGGCCTTTACTGTTTTCTTAGCTTAGTTAATTTGCTTAATTAATTAGGTGGTCTGTAATAATTAATTATCTTGTAGGTTAATTAATTTGTATTATTCTTTTGGTCCCTCCGAGCGAGGGTGAATTTGTAATAAGTATGGGTGCGTGTGTGCATATCTTCCAACCCCCACTTCTTTCTCCCTTTTACTTACCTGCTTTGATGGTTAGTATTAGGATATGTTTATTTTAGCATACCTTATGCTATGCATGCGTGCATCATTCATTAGTCTTGCATGCACCAGGCTTGGTGCATCATACTAACTGCATAAGTGTTTCAAATCAGTGTTTCAAATCTAACTTGAATACACGCTACTTGTGCATTTTCACATGTCATTTATAGACTAGCCGAGCCTACTCTAGTGACATTCCGTATGCGTTGCATTAGGCATTTAAACATGGACTTGGATCATGCATGATTGCTAACATGTTCTTGTTTTGACACGGAGTACTAGGTGAGCTCTTTATGCTTTAGCATCTCACATGAGTGTGAACGTTAACATAATAGCATGATTACCATAAGCCTAGATGCTTATTTGATGAACTGCTTGAATGCCTGTGGATGGAGGTTGGATTGTTTGAGTTGGGATAACTCGTTGAAATCCGTATTTTAGCCTACTTGCGAGTAGCAAATTTCAAACTGTTTTGCAAACAAACGGATATGCAATGCTTCGTTCCAATTTAGGCGATTTGGTCTATACTTGTTTGTTGTGCGCATAACATAGTAATTCTAGGCTAATAACCGGAATAAGAACACATAACGTTTTCAAAAACGGATATCACGGTTAGTAGAGGCCGATCTTCGAATCGGGCGAGAGGGGGTGCCCATAGCTGACCTTCCCCAATCGTACCCAAGCTCCTGAGCCGAGGCAACTTTGGTGATGACGGACACGTGGCCTTTGGCACTGAGTCAGGGTTTCCTAAATTCCCCCATAAAAAATATTTAGGTGACGACTCTGTATCTGGCAAAGCAGTCCATGTTTGGCACTTCTTTTCTAAAAATCTATTTTCTCAAAACGATTTGCCCGATTTGGACTCTTTGGTTCAGATTAAGGACCGTGACTATCTGAGAGTCCTGAACTGTAGTGACCCAATATGAACAGAACGGGAGACGGGGGGGACCCGTCCTCCCGGGGCGTTCGGGGACGTCTACAGTTTCTGGCGACTCTGCTGGGGAGTTAGAGAGCTTGATTCGAACTCGTGATATCCTGTTTTCATTTCATTTATGTGTCTCTTTGCATTGCATGTGCATTGGTGCACCTAGGACACCGTGTTTGCCATCTGCCATTCCTGAACGGTTTGCCGGAGGCTTGACTTTGTCAAAGCATGCCATAAGGCTGACCGGTTGTGGGCTCTTACAGTATGGGAACACAAACCCCGGTTTTACCGGGGCACCCTTTTCGACCATTCGACCTAGTGTATATCGAAATCCATAGTGACTATTCAAAACTAGGACAGGTTGCTTACCCGATGTTAGGTTGTTTGAAAACTGTTGCGTGCATAGTGAAACCCTAGCTCCTGACAAAAATAGGACAGGGAAACCCTACCCCTCCATAGGAGTGTTTTGGCTCTCTTTACTTGCTATGTGCTTTTAGAGTGCATCTCTACAGGGAACGTACATATCAGTTTGCAAGTTTGAGTATCAGACCTGAGGGCACCAGTATCAGTTTATGAGAATCAGTTATATCTGTGGGTATCCGATTCAGTATTTTGGGGGCAGTGATTTCGGGCAAAAGTGATCAGTAGTAGAGTACAGTTATTCAGCTATACTAGCGTCTGTTCTGATTGGTCCGAAATGCTGCGTGTTTTCTCTTTCAGTTCAGAGAGTTGATACAGAATAGCTAGTGTGCCCCCTTGCTAAGACAAGACAGATATCTGATCCGTCAGTCACCGTTCGGTACAGTGGACTTATCATGACGCAAAATTCAGAGGAGATTGTGGTTATGATGGCCACATCAGATCAAGGAATCACTTTGCAAAGCGAGACCAATGTCGATGTACCGTATCCACCCAGGTCGCCTGTCGCGCACCCGGTCTGGACCCCCCAGTTGTATCAGGCTCGTGAGCCCACCACATTCGAATTGATGGGAATGATAGGTGACCTCCAGAGATCCGTGGCCGATCTGGCCTATGGAATGTCGGCTTCGCCACCAGTTGCACCGTATCCCGGGAATTTCATACCACAGGAGCCCCCGCTACTGGGGCGGATTGTGATCGAGCTCAGCTAACCAGAGGTTGCTTCCAGCTACAGCAACGATGTGTCAGCAACAACCGGGCTTCGCTCTGATGTAGTAACCCAAACCCCCGATCAGGCAGAGGCCAGAGACAAGAACAAAATGAAGGCAGATGCCGATCCCATTGAACAACTGCTGTGGGCAGCCGAGGCTTTGAAAGCCAGGGGGATGAATAAGCAACAAGTATTCACAGTCATGACTAAAGCTGTGGATGATGCTTTCCCCATTCCAACCGAAGGCGGTTCAAGCCGGGTGGAAAATCAAGATGGGCCCCGTCATGCCAAGACAGTCCCTGTCATCCCTAACCTTGTACCAGGAAAAGATCAGAAAGCCAAGGCAGTACTTGCCGACCCTTTCGCTAGTGCGTCTAGTAAGAACCCTCAGACTTCAAAGTACCTGCCTCGAGGGCGCAGAGCCTTTCATGCCCTCTACATGCCTCTGTCTAGGGCATTTCAAATATTGGCTAAAAAGGGGCATCTTAAACCCCTCGAGCCTCGGCCCCTTCCGAAGAATCTCCCTCACTCGCATGATGCTACCTTGTACTGCGCGTACCACCAACAGTCCGGTCACAGTACCGATGGTTGTTTCCGCCTTCGTCATGAAGTGCAAGATTTGATCGACAATGAGGTCATCCTCCCGCCTACCTCAGCAAAGTCTGTTACCACTGAGCTATTGGACTTCGAGGATACTGCAAATTTGTGATCAGGGGTTGGACCACCTACGGGCGGCGCTCGGTGTATTTTCGATGTGGCGTCTGGCACGCCTTTTTGGAGCATCTGCGAATGCTAGTTTTGTAAATTCTGGCTTGCGTATCGAGTCAGTCTTTTGTTTTGTTTTGAGTCTGTCTTATTGTCTTGAGTCAGTCCTTTTGCTTATGGGTCTGTCTTGTTGTAGCGAGTCAGTCCCCTTTGTATAGAATGTCGGGTGATTCCGGAGCTGTTGCCTCGAACACCGTTTTGTTTTGTAATTACCCTTTTGCTTTCTTTTGAGTCTGTCTCTGTTGTGGAGCCGATTGCAACCAGGGAATCTGAATGAATCAGCTGCGGCTATCATGTTTCCATGCTTACTATTATTCTGAATTAGTTGTGCCAGGGGACTTGAATGGAACAGCAGTACATTCCACCTGTTCTCTTGTGCCCTGAAAATCATTGCATTGACCTAAGTTTTTCAAATCTTTTTGAACACTGCGATGAAAACAAAGAGGAAGGAATTCCTCGGGTTTTGTAAACTTTGATCAAATTGAGAGAAAGAGAGGCGTGCTAAACCCTTAATGATTGAAATCATGCTTCTCAGCGTGAGTACTGAGAATGACCCTGGCTTGATCCAGACTGGTTCCACACTATCTTCAGCGCGAGCGATTCGTCGCTTCTTTAAAAACTTTCAAAAACAAAATGTTTTGCACAGTCCAGCGAAGACCTGTGTGGAATCGCTCTTGAGATTCTGTAGCTTAAGATCGCTCTCAGCCTCAAGACTTGAGCCCTTATTTTAAAGCCTTGAACCACAATTCGGAGTGTTCAACGATCGACCATCAAGAGAGGCATGTGTGGCCAGATTGGAAGCAGCCCTCGAACAAGAGGCACCAAAGTCAGATCAAGAAGATCAAATCTCATCAGAAGAAGCCTGTAAAGCTAGAACAGAAGCACCCCTCCAAACTAGGGGCAAAAATGTCCGATTTGCTCGAAGAGCCGAAGATGGGTCCTTCAGTAAGTCAATGCAACAACCACTCTCCTGGATACGGATGGCTTCAAAACCCTAAAACCATTTGGCATGGACTTGTTACACTTTTACCCTTTGAGTGGCTCGCTGGGCCGAAAACCCGGAAGGGCGACCCAGGCAAAAGTTAGAGCAAAAGAAAATATATACAAAAAGAGAGAAAAAATATACAAAAGAGAGAAAAAATACAAAAAAGAAAAAAAAATAATAATATACAAAAGAGAGAAAAAAAAGAAAGGGAAGAAAGAAAAAGGAAAGAAAAGCTCGCAAGGTCGAAAACCCGCATCGGGCGCCTTGGCAAAAGTTAGAGCCTAAAAAGTGAAGGTTAAAATACCTGAGTGTACCTTAACCGGAACTACGTAAGGCTTGATTCCCATGTTTGGGATACGTAGGCAACTTCATCCTGAAGTCCAGCCCCCAACGCTTTCATAGCGCCTCAGTCCATGTAATGGTTTTGATTATTCTTGCCCTCCCCAAATCCGATAGTTCGGTTGTGACAACTGGATACGTAGGCAACTTCATCCCGAAGTCCAGCCCCCAACACCTTCAAAGTGACTGTGTCCATATATTGGTTTTGGTCATCTTCGTCTTCTCTGTATCCGAGAGAGTTCGGTCGCGATCATCACTAGTGAGGACTGTTTACAAAATGCTGCGGCATCATCCAGACAAGGGGCAACTTTATGTTGCAATGAGTCGCCGTTCAAACCAGGGGCAACTTTTCGTTGCCATGCAGCGTCCTTCAAACAAGGGGCAATTTTCCATTGCCTCCGAACTGAGGTTGCGCATCTCGAGGGTAAGTTCCGTGCTTATTTAGCACCGGCCATTTGCGAAAATAGTTTATGAAAATTTTTACTGAGGTTGACTATTTTCTCGAAAACTATTTCATTTCTCCAAAACTTAGACCGTTTTGGACCCAAAAAAGAAAAATTTTCAGTGCTCATGGCCTGACTTGCATAATTTTCAAATCAAAAATCGAACAAGTGTGTTAATCTAACTCTCATATTGGTCAAAATTGTTTTAGTAGAAAACCAAAACAAAAATGGTCATAATGATGAACTAGGGGCACAATTGAGTCAGGCATTCTGTCTTTCCCCATCGCCAACATACTTGCCAAAAGGGGCACAACTCAAGCTGTCATTAAAGGGCTGAAAGCTCTCTCAACCTCCGAGCAACGAGGTATCGAACCAAGTGCAAAGCACGAATCTGAAGGGATCATGGTACTCCGTTCTCTTACATGGGGCATCGACCAAACGCCACCAGAAGAAACAGCCGTAAGCTAACCATGTCGGGCGTGAACCCACAACTTCCTATTCATCCATTAAACACCCCGGGGAGGGATAAAAATGAGAGAATAAAGAATAGAGAGGTTTAAGTTGAGAGAAAAAGCGAGCCAAAGGGTTTTGAGAGAAAAACCGAGCCTGAGGGCCGAGTGATGTGAGAATCACAAATGAGAAAGGGTGGGAGATAATGCCCGGAGGAACTGGCTCCTCATGATTTAAAGTCTCTTTTTTTATGCACGTCGGTATGTCGTGTCTTTTGTTTTGTTTACTTCAACCTTTGTTTTGAGTCTTTTCTGAGTGTGTCTCGTTGTGTTTAGGTAGTTTACCTTTTGATTTTCGCTGTTGAGTCTTTCTCGCTGAGTTCAGTTGTAGGCTCAATACCCCGGTTTGAAGAACCCCTTTTCAATCTCCAAAAGATTAATCATTTTGTGCTCAGAATGCTGTGCCATTCTCCACATTTGTGCAAAAACATGATTTGGTTCTTTCGTACAACTACAGGGTCCACCCCCGATAAGTGCGAACAGGAAAAACCTGGGCCTCTTTGAAGCTTCTGGGTTTTAGATCGCATCTGAGTGTGCTTCAACTTCAGTAGATTCAACCTTTATGGTCCGTCTTGTCAGATTTGGGCTGTTTGTTCAGGATCCGCTGTGTGCAAAATGAGCCAAGCACTGTGTTATGAGCTATATGCAGATTAATCCCTAGTAGAGTATGAGCCGAGTGTTCAGAATGTGCAGTGGTTGGTATGGGTTATTTTGCTATTGGCTGGTTCGTTATCTAATTATTACAATGCAAGTGTTCAATTTTCAGACAACAGATCAATTTCATTTACACTGAGGTGCAACATGATGCAATGCGATGCAATATATGAAATGTACAAATGCAACACTTTTTCAGACAAAAAGTTTGTTTCATTTCATCATCTTTTTCAAGTACATGGTTTTGGAAATAAAAATCTGCCTGCGACAGTACAAGGTACTCTAGCAACCAGCAAAAGATACAAAAGAAAAAGAAAAAGAAAAAGAAAAAGAAAAAAAAAACAGCAAAAATCTGGATCAATGACAAAGGATCTCAGGCCTGGGAGTCTGTCCTAGTCCTCTTCCTGGACGAAGGTCCAGGAGCATCATCAGCACTGTCATCTGAGCCCGAGTCCGAGCCGTCTCCGGTCTCCTCCTTCAACGACTCTGCCTCCGCCTCCGCCTCCGCCTCTGACTCCTCGTCATCGTCATCAGGGACTGGAGCCCGCGAGCTACTCCCAATGTGAGTGCGCCCTGCCCTGGTGCGGGGGAATACTCTGCCCTCTCCATCTCCTCTGGCAGGAACAGAAGGCCTGGCTGGAACACCTCCCACAGTGGGAATCTGGAAAGGAGGCTGAAAAGTATAAGTGGCAAACGCATCAGTATGCTGTGAACAGTTTATCAGTGCAGAATGCAGTGTATGAGTACAGTGTGCAAATGCCGTGAGCAGTTTATCAGTCCAGAACGCAGTGTATGAGTACAGTGTGTGAATACTATAGGCAATTTATCAGTGCAGAATGCAGTATATGAATACAGTGTGCGTATGCCGTGAGCAGTTTATCAGTCCAGAATGCAGTGTATGAGTACAGTGTGCGAATGCCGTGAGCAGTTTATCAGTGCAGAATGCAGTGTATGAGTACAGTGTATGAATGACGTGAGCAGCTTATCAAGTGTTGTGTTGTGCACCAGGTTGTATGAAGCAGCTTATGTGTATGTGTAGACACCCCATTTTTGACCGTCCTCAAGACTTGGACGTCACCATTGGAACACTTGGTGATTACCCTTGTTTGTGTTCGTCTTGAGTTCCCGGAGGTCTCAGTTGCGCGTCTTGCCTCGGGATCTCCCGACTCGACCGTGTTGTGTCTGGTTTTGCACCAAACACTTGTGTTTTGCCTTGGAGGGGCAGGGAATGCCTTGTGAGGCACCCCCACACATCACCGGCCATGGCTTGAGGCCACCGGCCAGTGATTTTATGCCATCGGCAATGTATATTGCCGGTCGGCCATTCATTTTGCCAAAATGGCAATTTTGAATAGCCGATCACTGTTCATCTACTTTTAGTTGATATTTTGTGCCAGCTATGATAGCTGGCACCCACTCTGTTCCCCTCCATACACGTGTATGGAGGGATTTCCCTCTTGGATGGCTTGTTTTGGAAGCCTTACAAGAGGGAGTTGCCTATAAGAAGAGGGCTCCTCTCTTGGCATTAGGGTTACAAAAAATTGTTAGAGAAGCTCTGGTTCTAGGTTTAGGGTTTTGTACCTATCCTATATCTATATCTCTCCTTCTCTTGTATTGTGTGTGTTTAAGCCTTAGTTTTGTACACAAACACCTACTATTACACCTTCCCTTGGCTATTGAGGTTCTAGGGGATTGTTTTCAGAGTTTTGAAGCTGGTTTGGACCTAAGGAGACAGCTGGTCCACCATTTGTGATGAGGGTCTACAAAGGTAAGACTTTTGTCCCTTTTTACCCCATTCTTGCATAGCTTTTTAGCCTATCTTGAAACTGTTTTTGAGCTTTGCGTATAACATAAAAAAGTTCTATTTTTAAGCCCTCTAAATAGTTGTTTGAGGTTGCTTCAAGCTTTGGGGTTGTTTGACCCCTCTTAAGCCTTGTAAGGTTCCATTTTGTGCCATTTTGGGTGAGCTCCGAGACCTTGGTGTTTGGGCCTCCTCACCACTGAAATCTTGAGGGATTTCAGAGGTGAGGATGGTGCCTTGAGGTCCCAAGAAGGAGAGGGCCACCCCCTCTCCTTGTTGTCCTTGAAAAGGACCATTTTTGCCTCTTGAGGGAGCACCTAGCTTAGGCTCTTGTTGACCATGCCTTAGCTATTATTTATGCTTATTTTGCCATGAAATAGAATTTTTTTAAGTTGGTTTTGGTACACCATGCTTGCTTAGCATACATGCCTTGTAATGCCATTTTGTTGCCTTAACATGCCTTAGGTTGTAAACCATTGTTCTAGCATGTTTTAGGCTTGGCTTCCTTAAGCTTTCATGTTTATTTTGCCATGATTAAGGTCTGTCCTTAGTTGTTTAGGTCGACTTTGGCATGCATTGTATAGCCCCTTTGCATTTTGGCTTGTTGGCCTTAAGGGTGTGAGTGTATAGAATGCATTACTTGCTTTGATTTAGTGGGTTGGGACCATTTTCCATGTCATTTCAGTCCACTTAGCATGCTTGTATGCTTGCATTTCATGGCCCCTTTGATGTGCCAAAGGCTTGTGTTGCATGCTCCATGTTTTGGTCATTGTGCATGCTTTTGAATTCAAGTCATTTAGATGCCATCTAAGTAATTTTTTGGGCTTTGTTTTAGGTGCTAAAACTCTATTTTGGGTCATTGGATTCATTCCATGTTTGGTCTTGTTAAGTGTGGTTCAATACCCCTTTAGCTTCCTTTGAATCTTGGACTTTGCTTGCATACCTCGATTGCATTGTTTGGGTTGGTTTGGAACCATGTTCTTGCATGATTTTCAAGGCTTAATTTGCATGCTATATGTCCATGTTTGCATCCTCTTGAGTGTGCTTGAGAATTGCTCTTTAATGCTTGAAGTGTTGGAGATCATTTGCATGCATATTTGTGTGCCTATTAGTCCTTCATTTTTGAGCACCTTGGCCACTGTTTTAGGCCTAATGAGGGCTACCTAAACCATGCTTAAGTCCATCCTTTGTTTGTTTTCATGCTTGCCTTGCATATTTGCTTGTATACTTGCATAAATGCATTGCATTGCCATGTTGCATCCTTAGCTCGCATGCCTAGGTTGCATTGCATTGTGCATGCATTGCCTCACCTCTTGAAGTGAGTCATGATAGAGGTAGAAGCCCCTTGGTTTGACTATGTGCATTGCATTACATTTGAAATCAACATGCATAACTTGGTCTCTTGGGTCATCACGCATTGAAATGCGCGATTGATGGTCCGAGAACCAAGGACCATGTTCCTTTGAGTCATAAACATGATAAGGGTTATGGTTGGTGCATACATTGCTTGAATTGCATTGCCATGCAAAGCTCTATCCTCTGCTGCTGTCAAACAGATTCTGCAGGAACTTTTTGCCGATCGATTGCACATAGTGCCGACCGGCAATCCATCCGTGGCCGATAGCTTCATCAACAGCCGATGATCACATCTTACTGCCGGTGGCCATTCTCCTCAGCCGGTGGTGTCTCCCAATGTCCAGGGAAGCAATTCTGAGACTTTGGAAGTTTTCAGAGGGGCAGAGCAGGGAAAACAGAGCCAGCTTGCGCATGGCAGTGGACTTCCGAGCAAAACCCGAGCACGCGTGCATTGAGCCCTCTTCCCGTGGCCCTTTTTCTTGCTTTCTTAAGTTGAATAATTTGTTTAATTAATTTAGTTGGTCTATAATAATTAATTAGCTAGGTTAGTTAATTCATTATTCGAATTGTATCATTCTTTTGGTCCCTCCGAGCAATGGCGAATATGTAATAAGTGTGGGTGAGTGTGTGCATGTCTTCCAACCCCCACTTCTTTCTCCCTTTTACTTACTTGCTTTGATGGTTAGTAATAGGACATGTTTAATTTAGCATACCTTATGCTATGCATGCGTGCATCATTCATCAGTATTGCATGCACCGGGCTCGGCGCATCATGCTAACTACATTAGTATTTCAAATCTAACTTGAATACATGCTACTTGTGCATTTTCACATGTCATTCATAGAATAGCCGAGCCTACTCTAGTGACATTCCGTATGCATTGCATTTGACATTTAAACATGGACTTGGAACATGCATTGATTGCTAATGAGTTCTTTGTTTTGGCACGGAGTACGATGTAAGTATTTATGCTTTAGCATACCGCATCCGTGTGAGTGTTGCCATGACAGCATGATTACCATGAGGCTAGCTGCTTATGTGATATAACTGCTTGAATCCCTATGGATGAAGGTTGGATTGTCTGAGTTGGAATAGCTCATTGAAATTCGTGTTTTAGCCTACTTGCGAGTAGCAAATTCCAAAACATTTTTCTCAAAACAAACGGATATGCAATGCTTATTCCCAAATTAGGCAATCTAGTCTATACTTTTGTGCTGTGCGCATAACATAGTAATTCTAGGCTAATAATCGGGGTAAGAACACATAACGTCTTCAAAAACGGATATCACGGTTAGTAGAGGCCGATCTTCGGATCGGGCGAGAGGGGGTGCTCATAGCTGACCTTCCCCAATCGTACCCTAGCTCCCGAGCCGAGGCAACTTTGGTGATGATGGACACGTGGCCTTTGGCACCGAGTCAGGGTTTTCTAAATTCCCCCTTAAAAAATATTTAGGTGACAACTCTGTATCTGGCAAAGCAGTCCATGTTTGGCACTTCTTTTCATAAATATGTTTCTCAAAACGATTTGCCAGATTTGGACTCTTTGGTTCAGATTAAGAACCGTGACACAAATTGAGTCCGAACTGTAGTGAGGCCCACGGGCGCGTCTACAGTTTCTGGCGACTCTGCTAGGGATTTTAGAGAGCTTGACTCGAACTCATGATATCCTGTTTTGATTTCATTTATGTGTCTCTTTGAATTGCATGCGCATTGGTGCGCCTAGGACACCGTGTTTGCCATCTGCCATTCCTGAACGGTTTGCCCGAGGCTTGACTTTGTCCAAGCATGCCATAAGGCTGACCGGTTGTGGGCTCTGACAGTATGGGAACACAAACCCCGGTTTTACCGGGGCACCTTTTCGACCATTCGACCTAGTGCATATCGAAATCCATAGTGACCATTCCAAATTAGGACAGGTTGCTTACCCGATGTTAGGTTGTTTGAAAGCTGCTGCGTGCATAGTGAAACCCTAGCTCCTGACAAAATAGGACAGGGAAACCCTATCCCTCTATAGGGGTGTTTTGGCTCTCTTTACTTGCTATGTGTTTTAGAGTGTATCTATGCAGGGGAACACACATATCAGTTCGCAAGATTGAGTATTAGGCCCGAGGGCACCAGTATCAGTGTTATGAGAATCAGTTATATCTGTGGGTATTCGATTCAGTATTTTGGGAACAGTGATTCTGGGGAACAGTGATCAGTAGAAGAGTGCAGTTGTTCAGCTACACCCGTGTTTGATCTGTTTGGGCTGAAATGCTGTTTGTTTTTCCTTTCAGTTCAGAGTGTCCAGAGAATTGATACAGAATAGCTAGTGTTCCCCCTTGCTGAGGCAGGACTTATGATGACACAGAATTCCGAAGAGATTGTGGTTATGACAGCTACGCTAGATCAGGGGATCACCCTGTGGGATGAAACCAATGTTGATGTATCGCATCTGCCTAGGTCGCCCGTCGCGCACCCAGTCTGGACCCCCCAGTTGTATCAGGCTCGTGAGCCCACCATATTTGAATTGATGGGAATGATTGGTGACCTCCAGAGATCCGTGGCCGATCTGGCCTATGGAATGTCGGCTTCGCCGCCAGCGGCACCGCATGCCGGGAATTTCATACCACAAGAGCCCTCGCTACTGGGGCGGATTGTGATAGAGCTCAGCCAACCAGAGGTTGCCTCCAGCTACAACAACGACGTGTCAGCAACAACCGGGCTTCGTTCTGATGTAGTAACCCAAACCCCCGATCAAGCTGAGGCCAGAGATAAGAACAAAATGAAGGCAGATGCCGATCCCATTGAACAACTGCTGCAGGCAGTCGAAGCTTTGAAAGTCGGGGGGATGAACAAGCAACAGATATCCGCAGTTGTGGCAAAAACTATGGAGGATGCTTTCCCCACTCCACCTGAGGGTAGTTCAAGTCAGTTAGAAAATAGGGATAGGCCCCGTCATGCCAGAACAGTTCCTCCTATTCCCAACCCTGCACCTGGGAAAGATCAGAAAACCAAGGCAGTGCCTGCCGACCTTTTTGCTAGTGCGTCTAGTAAGAATACTCAAACTTCAAAGTACCTGCCCCGAGGGCGCAGGATCTTTCATGCTCTCTACATGCCTCTGTCTAAGGCACTTCAGATTCTTGCCGAAAGGGGGCACCTCAAACCCCTTGAACCTCGGCCTCTCCCGAAGAATCTCCCTCTCACACATGATGCTGCTTTGTACTGCGCGTACCACCAACAGACCGGTCACGCCACCAATAACTGTTTCCGCCTTCGCCATGAAGTGCAGGATCTAATCGATAATGAGGTCATTCTTCCACCTACCTCAGCGAAGTCTGTTACCACTGAGCTATTGGACTTTGAGGATGCTGCGAGTATGTGATCAGGGGTTGGACCACCTGCGGGCGGTGCTCGGTATATTTTAGATGTGGCGTCTGGCACGCACTTTTTGAGCATTTGTAAATGCAGTTTTGTAGCTTTTGGCTTGGGTTTTGAGTCAGTTCTCTGTTTTGTTTTTGAGTCTGCCTCTTTGCTTTGAGTCAGTCTTTTTGTTTTTGGGTCTGTCTTATGGTACCGAGTCAGTCCCGTTGTATAGGATGTCGAGTGATTCCGGGGTTGTTGCCTCGAACACCATTTTTGTATTTAACCTTTTTGCTTTCTTTTTGAGTCTGTCTCTGCTGTGGCGGCAGTTGCATCTGAGAAGCCTGAATGAAACAGCTGCGGCTATCATGTTTCCGTGCTTATTGTTTGTTTTGGGCTAGTTGTGCCAGAGGATTTGAATCAAACGACCGTGCATTCCACCTGTTCTCTTGTGCCCTGAAAATCATTGCATTGACCCATGTTTTTCAAAACCTCTTTAACACTGCGGTGAAAATAAAGAGGAAGGGATTCCTCGAGTTTTCCAAAACTTTGATCAATTTGAGAAAAGGAGAGGCATGCTAAGCCTTTAATGAAAGGAACCATGCTTGTTAACGTGAGTACTGAGAAGGACCCTGGCTTGATCCAGATTGGTTCCACACTATCTTCGGCGCGAGCAATTTGTCGCTTTCTTAAAAACTTTCAAAAACAAATGTTTTACGCGGCTCTGTGAATACCTGTGTGGAATCGCTCTTGAGATTGTGCAGCCTAGGATCGCTCTCAGCCTCAAGATTCGACCTGTTCGTTTTGAACCTCGAACTCATTCGGAACATTCAACGGTCAACTGTCGGAGGAGCCCCGTGTGGCCAGTTTTGAAGCAGCCCTCGAACAAGAGGCACTAAAGTCGAATCAAAAGATTAGATCTCACCTGAAGAAGCTCGTGGAGCAGCCATGAAATCATTGCAACAGCTGTTCTCCTAGATACAGAGAGGCTTCAAATTCAAAAACCATTTGGCATGGACTTGTTACACTTTTACCCTTTTGAGAGGCTCGCTGGGCTGAAAACCCGGAAGGGCAACCCAGGCAAAAGTTAGCAAGAGAAAAATACAAAAAATGCAAAAAAGAGAAGAAATAAAATCAAGAAAAAAGAGAAAAAAAAAGAAGAAAAATGAAAAGAAGCTCGCAAGGTCAAAAACCCACAACGGGCGCCTTGGCAAAAGTTAGAGCCTAAAAAGTGAAGGTTAATACCCGAGTGTACCTTAACCGGAACTACGTAAGGCTTGATTCCCATGTTTGGGATATGTAGGCAACTTCATTCTGAAGTCCAACCCCCAACGCTTTCATAGCATCTTAGTCCATACAATGGTTTCTATTTCATCCTAAAGTCCAGTCGCTCAACACCTTCAAAGTGACTGTGTCCATATATTGGTTTTGACCATCTTTGTCTTCTCTATATCTGAGAAAGTTCGGTTGTGATCATCACTGGTAAGGACTGTTTACAATATGCTGCGACATCATCCAGACAAGGGGCAACTTTCCGTTGCCATGAGTCGCCGTTTAAACCCGGGGCAACTTTCCGTTGCCATGCAGTGTCCTTCAAACAAGGGGCAATTTTCCATTGCCTCCGATCCGAGGTTGTGCATCTCGAGAGTAGGTTCCGTGCTTGTTGAGCATTGGCCGTTTGCAAAAATAGTTTTTGAGAATTTTTACTAAGGTTGACCATTTTCTCGAAAATTGTTTTATTTTTCAAAACTGGACCATTTTCTAGGACCCAAAAAAGGAAAATTTTCAGTGCTCGTAGCCCGACTTGCATGATTTCGAATCAAAGATCGAACAAGTGTGTTAATCCGACTCTCATTTTGGTCAAAATTGTTTTAGTAGAAAACCAAAACAAAAAGAAATGGTCAAAATGATGAACTAGGGGCACAGTTGAGTCAGGCGTTTTGTCTTTCCCCCGTCGTCAACATACTTTCCAGGAGGGCACTCTACCCGCCAGAAGAAATAGCTGTGAGCTAACGGCGTTGGGCATGAACCCACAACTTTCTATTCGTTCATTAAACACCCCGGGGAGGGATAAAAAAATGAGAGAATAAAGAATAGAGAGGTGTAAGTTGAGAGAAAAAGCGAGCCAAAGTGTTTTGAGAGAAAAACCGAGCCTGAGGGCTGAGTGATGTGAGAATCACAAATCAGAAAGGGTGGGAAACATACTCGGAGGAACTGGCTCCTCGAGATTTGAGGTCTTTCGTTAAACATGTCCGCGTGTCGTGTCTTTCATTTTGTTCACCTCAACTTTTGTTTTGGGTCTTTTCTGAGCGTGTCTCGTTGTGTTTAGGTCGTGTACCCTTTTGTTCGAGTCCTTCCCGCTGTGTTCAGTTCTAGGCTCGATACCCCGGTTGAAAATCCTTTTTTATTTCGAAAATTGTTTATGCTCAGAGTGTTGTGCCATTCTCTACATCTGTGCGAAGCAAAAGAAGAAGAAAAAAATTCGAGGCATCTGAGCGTGCTTCAACTTCAACTGGTGCCATCTTTGTGTTCCATCTTGTCAGATTGGGCCGTTTGTTCAGGATTTGCTGTGTGCAGAATGAACCGAGTGTGGTGTTATGGGCTGTATGCAGGCTAATCCCCAACAGAGTATGGGCTGTGCGTTCAGTTTGAGCAGTGTGTTGCTTGGGCTGCTTTGCTATGAGGCCGTTTGGTTATCCGATCATTGCAGTACAAATGCTCGATTTTTCAGACAACAGGTCAATTCCATTCAGATTGAGGTGTAACATGATGTGATGCGATGCATTAAATGAGATATGTAAATGTAACACTTTTTAAGCAAAAAGTTTTTTCATTTCATTATCTTTTTCAAGTACATAGCTTTGAAAACAAAAATCTGCCTGCGGCAGTACAAGGTAATCTAACTACCAGCAAAGAGAAGGAAGGAAAAAAAAAGAAAGTGCAAAAAAGGGAAGAAAAAAAGCAGTCTGGATCATCATCAGTAGTCTCGGGCCTGGGGATCTGTCCTCACCCTCTTCCTGGACGAAGGTCCAGGGGCATTGTCATCAACATCGCCATCTGAGCCTGAGTCTGAGTCGTCTGCAGCCTCCTCAGATGACTCGGCCTCTGCCTCTGCCTCTGCCTCGGACTCATCATCATCATCGTCATCATCATCAGGGGTCGGCGCCCGAGAGCTACTCCTGACATGAACATGCCCCCGCCCTGGTACGGGGACGTACAGCGTCTCCACGCCCTCCTCGAGCAGGAATAGAGGGCCCAGCCGGGGTGCCACCCACCGGAGGAATCTGGAAGGGAGGCTGAAAAGCATAAAAGGCAAATACATCATAATACTGTGAGCAGTGTATCAATGCAGAATGCAGTGTATGAGTACAGTGTGTGAATGCCGTGAGCAGTTTATCAGTGCAGAATGCAGTGTATGAGTACAGTGTGTGAATGTCGTGAGCAGTTTATTAGTGCAGAATGCAGTATATGAGTACAGTGTATGAATGACGTGAGCAACTTATCAAGTGTTGTGTCGTGCATCAGATTACGCGAATCAATTTATGAATGGTTTGAGGCCGTGATCAGAAGAACATACCGGAATACTATAGAGGGCCAAGAGGTCGAAGGTCCACTGTACCATCCCCATCATGGAGGCATTCAACTCCAGGGACTGCCGGGTGTACTCGGAGGACGCCTGCAAAAGTATCAAAGGCATCAGTATTCTGCGGAATATCAAAATAAACTGAAATAAAATGGCAATGCAAGATGCAAGATGCAAGATGAAGTAGTACATACTGGAGGTAAGCGATAGAACCCGACCAACTCATGGTCAGCCAGAGGAGGAACAAAGGGAATCTGGTACGTCCCCCCACCCTGCCCTCAGCATGTCAGTATAGTGGGCAGAGCAGGCCAACTAACCCCCCGACCCCTCCAAGCTTCGCCCCCGCCGCGAGCTCGAGCTCTCCTCGATGCTCCTGCTCCAGCCCCCGCTTCCGCTCCCGCCCCAGCTGCTGGCGCCACTGGCCTCTCCCTCTCAGCTCGGCGACCACCGCTCAAGGGTCGCATAATGTAGGTCCGGACGTACTCTGCGTAGTCGGCCTCACCTCTGTGATGCTCTGCACCCCAGCCGACGGTGTAGTCCCTCATCTGCTCAAAGGAGAACCCCTCTGTATCTCTCATATGTGTAGGGGGCAGACTCGGAACTATCTGCTCCGGTAAACCCAGGGTCTGATGTAAGAAATGCTCGCCCAGGTACCAAGCCCGACAGACCGGGCCCTCCAACAAAATCCGGCAATGGGCAGTCTCCTCTACGCCCTCGTAGTGATCCCTCACCACAGCTGGCAACGGAGCCCAGGGCTGCCAGGTGATCTGCGGGTAAATATACAGGTTGTTATCTATCTGTTATCAAACATACAGTGCTAAGCGAAGCCTAAGCAAATTCTAAAGTTGAACATACCTCTGCAGCGGTGATGGTGTCGAAGTAGCGGCGGAAGAAAATAAAAGACTCCCATGGTCTCCGCACGCATCGCACATCAAAGCGATGGAAAAAGGGGACACCGAGTGGGGTCTCCACATCAGGTACTGGGGCAAGCCTGGGAAAGTAGGCATACACCCACAACTGCAGAACAGATATAAGTATGACTACCAGATAAAGCAAAATACAAAATAAAGCAGAAATGGCAGAGCCGTGTGTTGTGCAGTGTATTGTACAGAGTATACAGTGTGTGTAGTATACAGTCAAAGTAAAGCAGAGTATATGTGTGCCGCGTGTGCAGTATATAGTCAGTGAGGGGCAGACCATGGTGTGTGCAGTGTACAGAATACAGAAAACGTGAAGCAGAAATGTAAAAGGGGAAGAAGATGTGCCTCCCAAGCTCGCCAGTAGCCGCCGAGAAGCTATCCGCTGAGGCGGGAAGAAGAGCTCTTGTAACCATACAATGTGGCTAAGCCTGCACCACCCCAGTCATAACGGCGGATCCGCCTAACATCCACCAGTGCGCTCAACAGACATAGAGGCACGGTGTTCGCCCGGTCGGCGAAAAGGGTCGTCCTGAGCAGAAACATGATGAAGCCCCGCGCATACCGATCCACCTCCTCTGAGGTCATCTGCGCCTCCTCCGCCAAGGCTGGCTAAATCCGGAAGTGGCTCTCGAACCACGAGTACCTGACAAACCCTGCTCGAGCGAGGGGAGGCTGAGTGCCGAGCAGGTACAACTGGGCGGGGTCCAACTCATCCATATCAGTATCAAAGGGGATCGGATCACCCCCTACCCCGATGACGGTGAGCATCGAGAAATCATAAGGGGTCATCGTCATGTCCCCCGCAACGGAGAAGTGGAAGGAGTTGGTGGTATCCCACCACCTCTCCACTAAAGCGGCAAGCAAGGGCCTGTAGGTCGTAAGCCGGGAGAGCCCCTGCAGAAGATGCCGAAACCGGCCTCGTCGACGATATGACGAACCGCGTCTGGCAGCTCTATGTACCAATCCTGAGCAATGACATTCCCATACCCGCGGATGGTATGGGAATCCCCCTGTAATCAAAAACAACAATTGCGAGGCAATATTCAAAACGCAGTTTTAAGAAGCATACAGCTATACAGCATGTGTGCATGTTTTCAAATTCGAACAGACATCGGGTGCCGATGTACTTATAGTGAACTACAACGTGTGATGTGTCACCGTGTTTGAGTGGTTCAGGGCAAATACAGCATGTGTGCATGTTTTCAGACTCAAGCAGATACCGGGTACCAATGTGTATGCAGTGAAATACAGTGTGCGCCGTGTGTTTGGGTGATTCAGGGTCAGTGCAGTGTGTGTGCACGTGTAAGTTTCAAACAGATATCGGTTGTAAGTTTGTTTGCAATCAACTACAGTGTACAGGGTATCGGTGCATCCGGGCTAAGCAGTTAGAGAACAGAATCAACTAATGGCAGTTATGTTCTAAATTGCGGAAAATAACAAAACAGAAGAAAGAATGTTACCTCGGAAGCGCCGAAGGACAGATGGGAAGTAGGCTCACGCAGGAGAAGCTCGGGTGCCACGCTCCTCTCGAAGCTCCGGAACTGGCGTAGTCCATCGGGAGCATCACATGAACCGCGGGCCTGTAGGTCTCCGGATCGAACGGCCGGATATGAAGTGGCAAGGGGTCGGCCTCGGGATCCATCTCGAGCTCTGGAGGGGTCTCGCCCTGTGGAAGATCGTCCGCCATCTCGAAGAGAATGTGAAAATGACCGAAAGACGAAAAAACGGGCGAGAATGTGAAGAGTCAACAAAAAGTCAACCCCGAGAGGGCCAGAAAAGGCCGGAAAAGCCGAAGTGCGGAAAAGGCATAGATATCGAGAAAAACTCAAGGGAAACAAGCCCCGAGTGGCGAAAATCGAAAAAACAACACCGAAATGAAATTTCAATCGGTTCAAAACGTTCGAAACGCAAGGGTGAACGCGAATCAAACGACAAAATGGAGGCTAGAAACACAAGAAAGCGAAGAATCAAAGGAGGAAAATGATCTAGAAAGAGAGGGGGAGAAATTTCGAGCAAAGGGAAGTGAAGAAAATAGGGCTAGAAGCCCTATTTTAAAAGGCCCGTGGCCAAATGACTAAACTGCCCCGATACAGGGACTTTTTGCCGGTCGACCACACTCTTTGCCGGTCGGCAAAATAGTTTGCCGATGGAAATTGTATGATGGTCGATGGATGGCCGGTGATGCATTCTGATGGCCGGTGGCTATCCGGTGGTCTCTTACAATGGTTTGGGAGCCTCCTACATCCCTTTTGGGTTATATGTGTGGTTCAGGAACTTCATTGCTCAAGACGGTGCAAGAAACGTGCATCTCCGACGCTCAACCGGCCTCCGTTTTGACCCTGGATCGTGTCTTCTGTGCGTGGCACTCAAATTTATGCAAGGTGTATCCTTTCCGTATCCTTTTGGCTTTTACAAAACTCAAAAGTTGCCCCATGTGCATCACATGTCAATTGCACTCTCTTGTGCATTTCAAATCAATCGCACTGTCTTGTGCACTCGCGTTGTCTAACGCATCGCGTGGTTTTGCGCATCTCATTGCATTTTGCATGCAATCACGCTATTTTGCGTAGACCGCATGTTTTGCTTGCGTAGACCGCATGTTTGTAATCAATTCCATTACTTGCGTAGACCGCATGTTTTGCTCGCGTAGACCGCATGTTTATAATCAATTTCATTACTTGCATAGACCGCATGTTTATAATCAATTTCATTACTTGCGTAGACCGCATGTTTTGTTCGCGTAGACCGCATGTTTATAATTAATTTCATTACTTTCGTAGACCGCATGTTTTGCTCACGTAGACCGCATGTTTATAATCAATTTCATTACTTGCGTAGACTGCATGTTTTGCTTGCGTAGACCGCATGTTTATAATTAATTTCATTACTCGCGTAGACCGCATGTTTTGCTTGCGTAGACCGCATGTTTATAATTAATTTCATTACTCGCGTAGACCGCATGTTTTGCTTGCGTAGACCGCATGTTCTGCTTGCGTAGACCGCATGTTTTACTTGCGTAGACCGCATGTTCTGTTTGCGTGGACCGCATTCTTATGTTCAAATTCATTACCTGCGTAGACCGCATGTTTTACTTGCGTAGACTACATGTTTGTAACCAATTTCATTGCTTGCGTAGACCGCATGCTTATGATCAATTTCGTTGCCTGCGTAGACCGCGTGCTCCACTTACATGTCTGTGCCTTCACAGCATTGTTATGCTTCCCGCTTGCTTTGCGTTGTCACGCGTTTCTAAGTGCATTAATATGCATGTTGTTAATCACATTATACCTGTTAAGTTTGTTTTCTTTGCAGGCACGATATTGTATGTATGGTTCATTTAAGGCTGGTGCAACCTGACGAACCGGACAGGTATGGTATACTCCGAATGAGACATATCGAGAATTTTTACGGTTTAGGAGACCCTAAATCCTCTAAAGGTGCAAGTCCTTCAGTGTTTGTCGTGCCCGAACGACTTTTGATAAGTTGCATTATACATGTACTTCAAGCGACTCGCGTCGTCGCATATTCAAGTTCACGTGCATCTCAAAAGCCGCGCGTTGTCGCGCACTTCAAAATCATGCATCATCATGCATCTGCATCTCAAAAACAAAAACACAAAAACAACATGCATTGTCATGCATCATCGTAAATAGTTGCATTGTCATGCACCATCGCAAATAGTTGCATTGTCATGCATCATTGTAATATAGTGTATATTGCATTGTAGCTTGCATGCATTCACTGCATCACCTCCGCCTATGGCTCGCGCCTTTCCATGATTGAGCTTGGTCTGGTATGCGCCCATACTTCTCGTGTCGAAGCATAGTTCAGTGGACCATTCTATGTTAGACGTGGCTTGTATGCGTACATGCTTTGCCTAGGCAAGATTTGGTTTGGCCCGCAGGCATATCCATCGTATCTTTTCCATCCCAGTGCACATTGCATTTTTGCATGCATTCATTGCATCACCTTCCATTTATGGGCTTGCGGCCTTCCATGTTTGAGTCTGGTCCGGTATGTGCCCATACTTCTCGTGGTCGAGCATAGTTAAAAAAAAATACACATTAACAAATTAAAGTTAGTAAAAAAGCAATCACCCATAATAATAAACTTCATGTTAGACCTGGCTTGTATGCTACATGCTTTGCCTAGGAGTATTGGCTTGCCCGCGTGCCATATCCATTGCATTTCCCAAATTTTCATTATTTATATACATTGTAGTTGTAATTTGTTGCATGCCCAGCATAGGTCGTATCGTTTCCCTAGCGGTCGTTTCCCCACTTTTGTCCAATCTCCCCCAATACTTGTTCTTGTGTCCGTCTACATTACTATAGTTCAGTTGATCATTCTATGGTAGACGACTTGTTACCTCATCACCTATTTGACATTTGTGTGGTTTTGAACCGCTCATGATTGGATCATGATTCAATTGCTTGATTAGTTTGCATTGTTTCATTGCGTTGCATTTTCATTTTGCATTGTTTATACATTGTTTGTATATATTGCGTATCATTTTGCATTCATTTTGCATGTTATGCATGTTGCTAACGATATTGTACCTGTTAAGTTTTGCTTTCTTTTCAGGCACGATATTGTAGTACGGTTCATTTGAGGCTGTGCAAACCAGACGAACCGCACAGGTATTGTATCCTCCGAGTAGACGTGTCGAGACTTACATTGAATTCTCTTACATCTTTTCTGCATTGGTGTATGCTAGCTTAAAACTGTCGCATGTGTGCTTCGTTATAGCTTTCTTTGCATGATCATAAGTTATGTCCGGCTCTGTGCATTGTCTTGCATCTTGCCCCCGCCTTCGGGCGCATATCTTGTTTGTCTTGCATGTTTGTCTGAGTCTTCGGCCTTGTCAAAAATGGATCGTCTCTGGGCTTTGACATTCACTCACGTCATTGTTATGTCTTTCGAGTTCTGTCAAAGAGGGGCAACTATAGACACCCCATTTTTGACCGTCCTCAAGACTTGGACGTCACCATTGGAATACTTGGTGATTACCCTTGTTTGTGTTCGTCTTGAGTTCCCGGAGGTCTCGGTTGCGCGCCTTGCCTCGGGATCTCCCGACTCGACCGTGTTGTGTTTGGTTTTGCACCAAACACTTGTGTTTTGCCTTGGAGGGGCAGGGAATGCCTTGTGAGGCACCCCAACACATCACCGGCCATGGCTTGAGGCCACCGGCCAGTGATTTTATGCCATCGACAATGTATATTGCCGGTCGGCACTCTTTGTTCCCGGTCGGCCATTCATTTTTCCAAAATGGCAATTTTGAATGGCCGATCATTATTCATCTACTTTTAGTAGATATTTTGTGCCAGCTGTGATAGCTGGCACCCACTCTATTCCCCTCCATACACGTGTATGGAGGGATTTCCCTCTTGGATGGCTTGTTTTGGAAGCCTTACAAGAGGGAGTTTCCTATAAGAAGAGGGCTCCTCTCTTGTCATTAGGGTTACAAAAAATTGTTAGAGAAGCTCTAGTTCTAGGTTTAGGGTTTTGCATCTATCCTATATCTATATCTCTCCTTCTCTTGTATTGTGTGTGTTTAAGCCTTAGTTTTGTACACAAACACCTACTATTACACCTTCCCTTGGCTATTGAGGTTCTAGGGGATTGTTTTCAGAGTTTTGAAGCTGGTTTGGACCTAAGGAGACAGCTGGTCCACCATTTGTGAAGAGGGTCTACAAGGGTAAGACTTTTGTCCCTTTTTACCCCATTCTTGCATAGCTTTTTAGCCTATCTTGAAACTATTTTTGAGCTTTGTGTATAACATAAAAAAGTTTTGTTTTTAAGCCCTCTAAATAGTTGTTTCAGGTTGCTTCAAGCTTTGGGGTTGTTTGACCCCTCTTAAGCCTTGTAAGGCTCCATTTTATGCCATTTTGGGTGAGCTCTGAGACCTTGGTGTTTGGGCCTCCTCACCACTGAAATCTTGAGGGATTTCAGAGGTGAGGATGGTGCCTTGAGGTCCCAAGAAGGAGAGGGCCACCCCCTCTCCTTGTTGTCCTTGAAAAGGACCATTTTTGCCTCTTGAGGGAGCACCTAGCTTAGGCTCTTGTTGACCGTGCCTTAGCTATTATTTATGCTTATTTTGCCATGAAATAGCACTTTTTTAAGTTGGTTTTGGTACACCATGCTTGCTTAGCATACATGCCTTGTAATGCCATTTTGTTGCCTTAACATGCCTTAGGTTGTAAACCATTGTTCTAGCATGTTTTAGGCTTGGCTTCCTTAAGCTTTCATGTTTATTTTGCCATGATTAAGGTCTGTCCTTAGTTGTTTGGGTCGACTTTGGCATGCATTGTATAGCCCCTTTGCATTTTGGCTTGTTGGCCTTAAGGGTGTGAGTGTATAGAATGCATTACTTGCTTTGATTTAGTGGGTTGGGACCATTTTCCATATCATTTCAGTCCGCTTAGCATGCTTGTATGCTTGCATTTCATGGCCCCTTTGATGTGTCAAAGGCTTGTGTTGCATGCTCCATGTTTTGGTCATTGTGCATGCTTTTGAATAAAAGTCATTTAGATGCCATCTAAGTAATCTTTTGGGCTTTGTTTTAGGTGCTAAAACTCTGTTTTGGGTCATTGGATTCATTCCATGTTTGGTCTTGTTAAGTGTGGTTCAATACCCCTTTAGCTTCCTTTGAATCTTGGACTTTGCTTGCATACCTCGATTGCATTGTTTGGGTTGGTTTGGCACCATGTTCTTGCATGATTTTCAAGGCTTAATTTTCATGCTATATGTCCATGTTTGCATCCTCTTGAGTGTGCTTGAGAATTGCTCTTTAATGCTTAAAGTGTTGGAGATCATTTGCATGCATGTTTGTGTGCCTATTAGTCCTTCATTTTTGAGCACCTTGGCCACTGTTTTAGGCCTAATGAGGGCTGCCTAAACCATGCTTAAGTCCGTCATTTGCTTGTTTGCATGCTTGCCTTGCATATTTGCTTGCATACTTGCATAAATGCATTGCATTGCCATGTTGCATCCTTAGCTCGCATGCCTAGGTTGCATTGCAGTGTGCATGCATTGCCTCACCTGTTGAAGTGAGTCGTGATAGAGGTAGAAGCCCCTTGGTTTGACTATGTGCATTGCATTACATTTGAAATCAACATGCATAACTTGGTCTCTTGGGTCATCACGCATTGAAATGCGCGATTGATGGTCCGAGAACCAAGGACCATGTCCCTTTGAGTCATAAACATGATAAGGGATATGGTTGGTGCATACATTGCTTGAATTGTATTGCCATGCAAAGCTCTATCCTCTGCTGCTGTCAAACAGATTCTGCAGGAACTTTTTGTTGATCGACTGCACATAGTGCCGACCGGCAATCCATCCGTGGCCGATAGCTTCATCAACAGCCGATGATCACATCTTACTGCCGGTGGCCATTCTCCTCAGCCGGTGGTGTCTCCCAATGTCCAGGGAAGCAATTCTGAGACTTTGGAAGTTTTTAGAGGGGCAGAGCAGGGAAAACAGAGGCAGCTTGCGCATGGCAGTGGACTTCCGAGCAAGACCCGAGCACGCGTGCATTGAGCCCTCTTCCCGAGGCCCTTTTTCTTGCTTTCTTAAGTTGATTAATTTGTTTAATTAATTTAGTTGGTTTGTAATAATTAATTAGCTGGGTTAGTTAATTCATTATTCGAATTGTATCATTCTTTTGGTCCCTCCGAGCAAGGGCGAATTTGTAATAAGTGTGGGTGTGTGTGTGCATGTCTTCCAACCCCCACTTCTTTCTCCCTTTTACTTACCTGCTTTGATGGTTAGTAATAGGACATGTTTAATTTAGGATACCTTATGTTATGCATGCGTGCATCATTCATCAGTATTGCATGCACCGGGCTCAGCGCATCATGCTAACTGCATTAGTATTTCAAATCTAACTTGAATACATGCTACTTGTGCATTTTCACATGTCATTCATAGAATAGCCGAGCCCACTCTAGTGACATTCCGTATGCGTTGCATTAGACATTTAAACATGGACTTGGATCATGCATTGATTGCTAACGAGTTCTTTGTTTTGGCACGGAGTACGATGTAAGTATTTATGCTTTAGCATACCGCATGCGTGTGAGTGTTGCCATGATAGCATGATTACCATGAGGCTAGCTGCTTATGTGATATAACTGTTTGAATGCCTCTGGGTGAAGGATGGATTGTCTGAGTTGGAATAGCTCATTGAAATCCGTGTTTTAGCCTACTTGCGAGTAGCAAATTTCAAAACATTCTTTTTCAAAACAAACGGATATGTAATGCTTATTCCCAAATTAGGCAATCTAGTCTATACTTTTGTGCTGTGCGCATAAAATAGTAATTCTAGGCTAATAATCGGCGTAAGAACACATAATGTCTTCAAAAACGGATATCATGGTTAGAAGAGGCCGATCTTCGGATTGGGCGAGAGGGGGTGCTCATAGCTGACCTTCCCCAATCGTACCCTAGCTCCCGAGCCGAGGCAACTTTGGTGATGACGGACACGTGGCCTTTGGCACCGAGTCAGGGTTTCCTAAATTCCCCCTTAAAAAATATTTAGGTGGCGACTCTGTATCTGGCAAAGCAGTCCATGTCTGGCACTTCTTTTCAAAAATCTGTTTCTCAAAACGATTTGGCGGATTTGGACTCTTTGGTTCAGATTAAGAACCGCGACACAAATTGAGTCCGAACTGTAGTGAGGCCCACGGGCGCGTCTACTGTATGGTTTGAGACCGTGATCAGAAGAACATAACGGAATACCATTGAGGGCCAGGAGGTCGAAAGTCCGCTGCAACATCCCCATCATGGAGGCATTCAGCTCCAAGGACTGCCGAGTATACTCGGAAGAAGCCTGCAAAAGTATCAAATGCATCAGTATTCTGCGGAATATCAAATGAACTGAAATGAAATGCAAATACAAGATGCATAAAATGTAGTAATACATATCGGAGGCAAGTCATGGAAACCGACCAACTTATGGTCAGTCGGAGGAGGAGCAAAGGGGATCTGGTAGGTCGCCCCACCCTACCCTCGGCATGTCATCATCGTGGGTAGCGTTGGCCAGCTAACCCCCCGACCCCTCCGAGCTCCGCTCCTGCCACGGACACGAGCTGTCCTCGACGTCCCTGCCCCCGCTCCCGCTTCAGCTACTGGCGCCGCAGGTCCCCCTCTCTCAGCTCGGCAGCCACCGCTCAGAGGCCGCATAATGTACGTCCGAACATACTCTGAATAGTCGCCCTCGCCCCTAAAGCCCTCCGCGTCCCAGCCGATCGTGTAATCGGCCATCTCCTCAGCGGTGAACCTCTCGGTGTCCCTCATGTGGGTAGGAGGCGGACCCGGAACTATCTGCTCTAGCAAGCCCAAGGTCTGGCGTAGGAAACGCTCACCCAAGTACCAAGCCCGACAGACCGGGCCCTCCAGTAAAATTCGGAACGTGCAGTCTCCTCTGCACCGGCAAACCGATTCTTAGTCATGGCTGGCAGTGGAGCCCAAGGCTGCCAGATGATCTGAAAATGAAATACAGATTGTTATCTACTATTATTGACAATACAGTGTAAAGCGAAGCTTAAATGAACCGCAAGTAAAACATACCTCTGCGGGGGTAATAGTGTCAAAGTAGCGGCGAAAAAAGATGAATGTCTCCCGGGGCCTCCGCACGCACCTCACGTTAAAGTGACGCGAAAATGGGACGACGAGAGGGGTCTCTACGTCTGGCACTGGGGCGAGTCTCGGGAAGTAGGCGTAGACCCACAACTGCAGAGCAAATACCAAAAGGGTTATCAGATAAAGCAGAATACAGAATAAAGCAGAAATTGCAGAACTATGTGTTGTACAGTGTATTGAGCAGAGTGTACAGTGTGTGTAGTGTACAGTCAGTGTAAAGCAGGGTATATATGTGTGCCGTGTGTGTAGTATACGATCAGTATGAAGCAGACCACAGTGTGTGCAGTGTACAGAGTACAGAAAATGTAAAACAGAAATGAAAAGCAGAGGAGAAAATGTACCTCCCAAGCTCGCCAGTAGCCCCCGAGCAGCTGTCCGCTGCAACGGGAGGCTGAGCTCATGTACCCGTACAGAGTGGCCAAGGCAGCGCCACCCCAGTCATAGAACAAGATTCGGGTGATGTCCACGAGAGCGTTGAGCAGGCAGAGGGGCACAGTGTTCGCCCAGTCGGCGAAAATAGTCGTCTCCAGCAGGAACATGAGAAAGCCGCGCGCATATCGCTCCACCGCCTCCTGAGTCATCGGAGCCTCCTCGACTAAGGCTGGCTGGACTCTAAACTGGACCTCGAACAATGAATATTGAACGAAGCCAGGACGTGCGAGAGGCGACACCTCACCGAGCAGGTAGATCTGAGCAGCCTCCCACTCGTCCATGTCGATGTCGAAGGGGATCGGATCACCCCCCACTCCGATGCCGGTGAGCATCGAGAAATCATAGGGAGTCATCGTCATGTCTCCCACGACGGAGAAGTGGAAAGAATCGGTGGTGTCCCACCACCTCTCCACCAAAGCAGCAAGGAGAGGCCTGCTCGCAGTAAGGCGCGAGAGTCCCCTGCAGAATGCGCCAAATCCAGCCTGGTCAACAATGCGACGGACTGCGTCCAGTAACTCCATGTACCAGTCCCTGGCGGCAACATTCCCATACCCACAGACAGTATGGGACTCTCCCTGTTCAAAAGCAAATAGTTGCGAAGAATATAAAATGTATAGTTTTGAACAGTATTCAGAATTGGTGGCAATATAGCGTGTGTGCACATTTTCAGGTTCAAACAAACATCAGGTGCTGGTGTGCTAGCAGGGAACTACAACATATAATGTGTCAGTGTGTTTGAGTGGTTCAGTACAGATACAACATGTGTGCACGTTTTCAGGTTCAAACAAACATCGGGTGTCGGTGTGCTAGCAGGGAACTACAGCATATGATGTGTCAGTGTGTTTGAGTGGTTCAGTACAGATACAGCATGTGTGCATATTTTCCAAATTCAAACAGATATCGGGTGCCGGTGTGCTCACAGTGGAATACAGTGTGTACTGTGTTAGTGTGTCTGAGTGATTCAGGGCCAGTGCAGTGTGTGTGCACGTGTCAGTTTCAAACAGATATCAATTGCAAGTGTGTTCACAGTTAACTACAGTATACAGTGCATCAGTGTAACTGAGCTAAGCAGTTAAAGAATATAATTGAATATGGCAGTTAAGTGTTCTACATTACGGAAAATGAAACGGGGGAGAGTATACCTCGGAAGCGCCATGTGATAAATGTGACTCCGGCTCACGCAGAAGCAGCTCCAGTGGCACCCTCCTGTCAAAACTCCAGAACTGGCGAAGCCCGTCAGGAGGAAGCACATGAATCGCCGGCCGGTAGGTCGCCGGGTCGAACGGGCAGACACTCAAGGGTAGGAGCTCGGCCTCTAGGTCCATCTCATGATCAGGGGGAGTCCTGCCCCATGGAATATCATCCGCCATGTCAAAAGTGGTGCGAAAATGGCCGAAAGAGTGAAAATCGGGCAAGAATATGAAAAGTCAACTGAAAAGTCAACCCCGGGAGGGTGAAGAATGGCTGGAAAGGTCGGGGTGCAGAAAAGGCATGGAAATCAAGAAACACTTGGGGGAAACAAACCCCAAGAGGCGGAAATCGAAAACGAGACACCGAAACGAAGTTTCGATCGGATGAAAGTGTTCGAAACGCGATGAACTTCGCGAATCAAGCGTCGAAAAGGGCACGAGAAGCAAGGAAAACGGAGAATGGAAGAGGGGAAAATGATCTAGAGAGAGAGAGAAAAACTATTTTTGGCCAAGGAAAATGAAAGAAATAGGGTTTGAAACCCTATTTTAAAAGACCCAAGGCGAAAAGTCAAAACTGTCCCGAATCAGGCATTTTTGGCCAGTCGGCTACATCTTTGGCCGGCCGGCCAAATGTTTGGCCGGTGATGTTTTTTTTGTGGCCGGTGGATGGCCGGTGACCTCCCCTGATGGCCTGTGAGCCTCCTACAACCTTGTTCTGGTCATATGTGTAGTTTGGGGCCTTCATTGCCCGAGGAAGTGCAAGAAAAGTGCATTTCCGAAGCTCGACGGCCCCTGTTTTGACCTCGGACCGTGTCTTCTATGCGTGGTAGTCGAATATGTGCAAGGTGTATCCTTTTTGTATCCTTTTTGTCTCTTTTAAGATTCGAAAGTTGCCCCGCATGCATTGCTTTACAACGCTTTGGTATGAACGCGTGTTGAGTTATGTATCATTATGCTTGCATTGTTATGCATATTAACGGTCTGGCGAGACCTTAAATACACTCGGTCTAGGAGACCTTAAATCCTCTGAAGGTGTAAGTCCTTCGGTGTTTGTCGTGCCCGAACGACCTTTGATAAGTCGCATTATACATGTATTTCAAGCGACTCGTGTCGTCGCATATTCAAGTTCACGTGCATCCCAAAAGCCGCAGTTGTCGCCCATGTCAAGATCATCTGCATTGTCATGCATCTCAAAAGTCGCACGTTGTCGCGCATTTCAAAATCATGCATCATCATGCATTTTCATTTCAAAAACAAAACAAACAAAAAAAATGCATATGTCATGCATCATTGTAAATAGTGCATATGTCATGCATCATTGCAAAAAATGCATATGTCATGCATCATTGTAAATAGTGCATATGTCATGCATCATTGTTAAATAGTGCATATGTCATGCATTCATTGTAAATAGTGCATATGTCATGCATACCACTGTAAATAATGCATATGTCATGCATCTTACTGCAAATATTACATTTACGCCCATCCATTGCATATTGTAGATATTGCATTGTAGCTTGCATGCATTCATTGCATCACTTCCATCTAGGGTCTGCGCCTTTCCTTGTTGAGCTTGGTTTGGTATGTGCTCATACTTTTCACGTCTATACACTCATAGTTCTGTATGACCGTTCTATGTTAGACGTGATTTGTTCGTGTCCATGCCTTTCCTAGGCAAGACACGGCTTGGCCGTAGGCCTTAATCCAATGTATCCATTCCATTGCATATTTGTAAATAGTGCATTGTAGCTTGCACGCATCGACTGCATCCCCCCCCCCCATCTATGGCTTGCGCCTTTCCATGTTGAACTTGATCTGGTATGTGCCCATACTTTTCATGTCTATACACTTATAGTTCTGTATGACCGTTCTATGTTAGACGTGGTTTTTGTGTGTCCATGCCTTTCCTAGGCAAGATTTGGTTTGGCTGCTTGCCATATCCATTGTATATATATTACATTGTAGTGTAATTTTTTTTTGCATCCAGCATTAGGATCATTGGTCTTTCTTCAGCATGTCATTTCCCCACCTATGTCATTCCACCCAATTACTTGTTCTCGTGTCCGTCTACATCACTCATAGTTCTGCATGTGTACGCGCCTATTCCACGTTGGTATGTTGGTTTGAAGGTTGCGGCACCTTTTCTATGGTAGACGGACTTTGCATCTCCATCAATCTATTTGACATTTGTGTGGTTTTGAATCGCTCATGATTTGATCATGATTCAATTGCATTGCATTTTCATTTGCATTATTATACATAGTTTTGTATATATCGCATATCATTTTGCATTCATTTTGCATATTGCGCATATTGCTAACGATATCTGTACCTGTTAAGTTTTCTTTCAGGCACGATATTGTATGTACGGTTCATTTGAAGCTGGTGCAACCAGACAAACCGTGCAGGTATTGTATTCTCCGAGTGAGACATATCGAGAATTGCATAATTCTCTTACATCTTTTCTGCATTGTAGTGTAGTTTGGTGTATGCTAGCTTAAAGCTGTTGCATGTTATGCTTCGTTACAGCTTTCTTTGCATGATCATAAGTTATGTTCGGCTCCTTGCATTGTCAGTTGCATTTTGCCCCTGCCTTCGGGCGCATATCTTTGCTTGTCTTGCATGTTTGTCTAAGTCTTCGGCCTTGTCAAAAACGGGTCGTGTCTGGGCTTTGACATTTACTCCCGTCATTGTTATGACTTTCGAGTTCTGTCAAAGAGGGGCAACTGTAGACACCCCATTTTTGACCATCCTCAAGGCTTGGACGTCATCGTTTGAACACGCGATGATTATCCATGCTTGTGTTTGTTTTGAGTTTCGAAAAGTCTTGGCTGTGCGCCTTGCCTTAGAATCTCTTAACTTCTCTGTTTTGTGCTTGGTTGCGGACCAAGAGCTTGTGGATGTGTTCCTGAGGGAAGAGGATGGCTTGTCGACCAAGTCTCCTGCCCACCGGCCACCTTGATTTTCAATCGGCCAAATGTGATGGCCGGCCGACCAATTTGACTGCCGGTCGACCACTTTGATGGCCGGCCGGCCAAGTGTGGTTTTCAACAGATATCTCTGTAGACAACTGGCAGCTGTCATTCTAGGCCATACCCCAGCCCATACCTGGACGTGGGTGTTCTGAGGAGCTGCAGATTGATATATTTATATATCAATCAAGCTCTCTAACAACAAGGAAGAGAGATACAACTTTGAGCCAAAACAATCTCTCTCTCTATATATATATATTTTCTGCCTCTCTCTCTAAGGTTTAGGGCTTGTTTGTGCTCAAAAGTGCAATTTCTTTGCACTTTTGCATACAAACACCTAGTTCTCTACTTCCTTTATTGAGCTAAGGTCCTTGGAGGTGATTTTTGGGGTGATTTGAAGCTTTTTTTTTATTCAAAAGTTGCTGATTTGCTGTTGTGCTTCAAGGGTGAGCTTTTACCTCTTTTAAGCCATGTTTTCATAGCTTGTTTTTCCATATTTGCAACTGTTTTCGAGCTTAACATATAACATAGAAACGTCTTGTTTTTATCTGCCCTAAATAGTTTCTTGAGGGTGTTTTAAGCTTTGGGGTTGTTTGACCCCTCTTAAGGCTTGTTTGGCCTTTGTTTTGTGCCATTTCAGTTGAGCTCCGGGACCATTGTGTTTGGGCCTCCTCACCACTGAAATCTTGAGGGATTTCAGTGATGAGGATGGTGCCTTGAGCTCCTAAGAAGGAGAGGGCCACCCCCTCTCCTTGTTGTCCTTGAAAAGGGCCATTTTTGCCTCTTGAGGGAGCATCTTGTTTAAGTGTATGTCGGCCATGCTTTAACTGATTTTTGTGCTTATTATGTCATAATATAGCTCTATTTTCAGTTGGTTTGGACACACCTTGCATGCCTTGCATACATGTCTTGTAATGCCACATTTTTTCCTTAACATGCTTTAGGTGTAGACCCTTGTTCTAGCATGATTTAGGCTTAGCTTTGTGAAGCTTACATGAATATTTTGATGTGCTAAGGGACTGTTTTAGGTCATTTGAGTCATTCATGTCTTGCTTTGTATAGCTACCATGCAATCCCTCTTGAATGCCTTAAGCTTCGGCCTCTCTAGCATGCATTACTTGCATTATTTCAGTGGTTTGGAACCACTTACCATGTTATTTCAGTCCTTATAACATGCTTGTATACTTGCCTTTGATGCCTCTTTGATGCCTCTTTGATGCCTTATGAGGTTGTGCCTTGTGCTCCATGTTTGGTCATTGTGCATGCCCTTGAATTTAAGTCATTTAGATGCCATCTAAGTGGTCTTTAGGCTTTGTTTTAATATGTTAAAACTCTGTTTTGATCATTTAATTCATGCCATGTTTGGTTTTGCTAAGGGTAGTTCAATACCTCCTTAGCTTGCCTTAAGTACTTGGACCATTGTTGCATGCTTTGCTTGTTTTGATTACTTGGTTTGGCACTTCTCTTTCATGCAATTTCAGAGCTTATGATACATGCCATATGCCCATGTTTGTCTTCCTTTAAGTGTGCTTAAAGGTTGCTTATTTTATGTTCAAGTGTTAGGCCATTTGCTTGCATGTGTGTGTGTGTATTGGCTATCATTTCCATAGCATTGGCCACTGTTTTAGGCTTGTTTAAGGGCTACCTAATTTAGTTTAAGTCCACCCTTTGGCATGTTGTTGCATGCTTAGCTTATGACATGTTGTTACATGTTGAAATGATGTTGCATTTGGCACGTATTCTCCTCCTTGTTTTGGTTGCTTAACATGCCATATGTTTTGCATGCTTGTGTGTTGACATTGTGCCTTGTATGCTCATTTAACTTGCATGTTTGTTATATGCCTTGCATGCTTCCCATATGCTCATGTTGCATGCCTAGTTAACATACTTAGGTTGCATTGCATTTGCATGCATCTTTCACCTCTTGATCTAGCCATGGTAGAGGTTGAAAGCCCCTTTGTTTGCTTATTTGCATTGCATTTCACTTAAAATCGAAGTGCATACTTGGTTTCTTGGGCCATCATGCATTGAAATGCGCAATTGATGGTTTGAGAATCGAGAACCCTGTCCCTTTGAGTGATAAGCATGATAGGGGATATGTTGGTGCATACATTTGCTTGAAATACATTGCCATGCCTTGTTTGCCTTCTACTGCTGTCAAACAGGTCTCTGCAGGAAGTTTTGGCCGACCGGCCATATATACTGCCGACCGACCAAATATATTTGGCCGAGAGATCAATGGATGGTCGATGACCACTTCAAAATGGCCGGTGATGATCCCACTCAGCCGGTGGTGTTCCACAACACTCAGAGAAGCAACCTTGGGAGTTGTGCAATTTTCAGAGAAGCAAAACAGCCAAAGCAGAGGCAAACTTGTGCATGGCGTTGGATTTCCGAACAAACCCGAGCACGCGCGCATTGGATCCTCTTCCCAAGGCCTTTACTACTTTCTTAGCCTAGTTTAATTTGCTTAATTAATTAGGTGGTCTGTAATAATTAATTAGCTTGTAGGTTAATTAATTTGTATTATTCTTTTGGTCCCTCCGAGCGAGGGTGAATTTGTAATAAGTGTGGGTGCGTGTGTGCATGTCTTCCAACCCCCACTTCTTTCTCCCTTTTACTTACCTGCTTTGATGGTTAGTATTAGGACATGTTTATTTTTAGCATACCTTATGCTATGCATGCGTGCATCATTCATTAGTCTTGCATGCACCAGGCTCGGTGCATCATACTAACTGCATACGTATTTCAAATCTAACTTGAATACACGCTACTTGTGCATTTTCACATGTCATTTATAGACTAGCCGAGCCTACTCTAGTGACATTCCGTATGCGTTGCATTAGGCATTTAAACATGGACTTGGATCATGCATGATTGCTAACATGTTCTTGTTTTGGCACGGAGTACTAGGTGAGCTCTTTATGCTTTAGCATCTCACATGAGTGTGAACGTTAACATAATAGCATGATTACCATGAGGCTAGATGCTTATTTGATGAACTGCTTGAATGCCTGTGGGTGGAGGTTGGATTGTTTGAGTTAGGATAACTCGTTGAAATCCGTATTTTAGCCTACTTGCGAGTAGCAAATTTCAAACTGTTTTGCAAACAAACGGATATGCAATGCTTCGTTCCAATTTAGGCGATTTGGTCTATACTTGTTTGCTGTGCGCCATAACATAGTAATTCTAGGCTAATAACCGGAATAAGAACACATAACGTTTTCAAAACACGTGGCCTTAGGCAAACGAGTCAGGGTTTCCTAAATTTCCTAAAAATAAAACATTTAGGTGGCGACTCTGTATCTGGCAAAGCAGTCCATGTTTGGCACTTCTTTCAAAATCTGTTTTCTCAAAACGATTTGCCGGATTTGGACTCTTTGGTTCAGATTAAGGACCGTGACTATCTGAGAGTCCTGAACTGTAGTGAACCCAATATTAACAGAACGGGGGACGGGGACTCGTCCTCCCGGGGCGTTCGGGGACGTCTACAAGGTCCATTTTTTTTTGGCTATTTTGGGGCCAAGTAGCTGCTCTCTAGCAATTTTCAATGTTCCAGATTCACTGGGACACTTTGTTTCACCCAGTTCTACTATGACACTATTGCGCCCTCATTGTGACTCATACTTTGATCACTTCATGGATCATTCAGATAGTTCTCCTCTCTACGGTGGCTCTTCTGGATCCGTTGTTAGTCGACATGACTCTTCAATTCAGTTTGCCTCTGCTGCTGTTGCACTTGCCTCCTCTTCCACTCACATTGTTCATAATATTGAAGCTATTATACAAAAGGTTCTTTCCACTTCTGGTGCACCTTCTACTGCTATCTCAGTCACCCTAGATACCTCTTCGTGGTATTTTGATTCGGCTTGTTACAACCATATGACCTCCGACCCTACACTATTTTCTTCCACTACATGTCCTTCTAATTTACCTAGCACACATACTGCTGATGGTTCTCAAATGCATGTTCGCCATGTAGGTTATATTTCTACCTCTAATGTCTCTCTCCCTCACACTTATCTGATCCCTAATCTTACACTTAATCTTTTCTCTATTAGTCAACTTTGTGATCTTGGCCTCACTGTTCTATTTTCTCCACCTGGTTATGTTGTGCAAGATCCGATGACGGGACAAACCCTTGGGATAGGTCATAGACATGGACGTCTATACGAGCTCATCCACCGTCACATTCTCTCATCCAGTCCTTCCAATGTTGAGTTTGCTGCTTTTACTACTATTAGTTCCCCTCTTACTTTATGGCATTCTCAGTTAGGTCATGTGTCATTTGGTCGTTTACGCTCTCTAGTTTCAAGTGGTCAATTAGGTGATTTTCCAAATGATAAAGTAGACTATCTATCTTGTCAACTTGCAAAACAACCTGCCTTGCCATTTACTACCAGTATCTCTATGTCTCATGCACCTTTTGATCTCATACACTTTGATATTTGGGGGCCTTCACCTAATACCACTATGGGGGGATCTAAATACTTTGTTATATTTGTCGATGATTTCACTCGTTTTACCTGGTTATTTCTTATGAAATCTCGCTCTGAGTTACACCAAATATACTAAGATTTTTCTCACATGGTCAAAACTCAATTTTCCTCCACCATCAAAAATTTTCATGCTGATAATGCTCAAGAATACAAAGAAACTCATTTTTTTAAATTCCTTCGTCAAAATGGTACACTTTCTCATTATTGTTGTCCTAGTACCTCCTAACAAAATGGTCATACTGAACGCAAACATCGCCGTATCCTAGACACTGTTCGTGCAGTTTTAATCTCTTCTTTTTGGCTTGAACGTTTTTGGGGAGAAGCTAGTCTCACAGCAGTCTGCACTATCAATCATGTTCCTTCCCTTACCATCAATAATCAAACCCTATATGAGCATCTATATGGCACACCTCCTATCTATACTGGTCTTCGTGTGTTTGGAAATGCTTGTTTTGTTCTTCTTCAACTACATGAGCATACCAAATTAGAACCTCGCGCCCATTTATGTTGCTTCTTGGGGTATGGGATTGAACATAAAGGTTGCCGTTGTTGGGATCCTCTTTCTTGTCATCTTCGTGTCTCTTGTCATGTAGTCTTTTTGGAACACAAAATGTTCTCCTCTACATCTAAGTTTCATTTGTCCACTCCTTTCACTGCATAATTCTTTATAGATCCCTCTCTTCTATTTGATGAGCTTGATATAGACACTATGACTCTGGGCCATCCTGAAGATTTTGCTCCGCCTCCTGGTCTTGCTGCTCCACTCCCTGATCCTGAGCCAGCTTCTACACCTGCTCCTGTTCCACCTCCTAGTCATGTTATCATTCGCTCTCCCAGTGAGCCTCATATATCCCTTGATTCCATTACATCATCTTCTATACTAGAGGTACCTCTTCGTCATTTTACTCGAGTAACACAACCTTCTGTACTCCTTCGTGATTTCATTGTTGATTCCACTGCTTTTTCTTCTCATGAACCTATTTCCTATCAAGAGGCATGGTCTAACCCTCTTTGGCAGCAAGCTATAAGTGATGAACTGCAGGCTTTAGATAAAACTCATACCTGGGATGTAGTTGACCTTCCACCTGGCAAGAGTGTTATGAGTTGCAAATGGGTTTACAAGCTCAAAACCCACTCTGAAGGTTCTATTGAATGTTACAAAGCTCATCTTGTTGCTTGGGGGTTTACTCAAGAATATGAGATTGATTACGAGGAAACATTTGCTTCTGTTGCTCGTCTTACATCAGTTCGCAGCCTACTTGCCGTTGTTGCTACTCGTCATTAGAGTCTTTGTCAAATGGATGTCAAGAACGCCTTCTCAATGGCGATCTCACTGAGGAAGTTTATATGCAGCCTCCTCCTAGTTCCTCAGTTCCGTCCACCAAGGTCTGTAAACTTCATCGTGCTTTGTATGGCTTGAAACAAACTCCTCGTGCCTGGTTTGCCAAGTTCGGTTCTACCATTAGTGACTTTGGATTCTCTTCCAATGCTAATGCCTATGATTCTACTCTGTTTATACGAAAGACAAAGCATGGTGTTATTCTTCTTCTTCTCTATGTTGATGATATGATCATCACCGGGGATGACATAGTGGGTATCTTTAGTCTCAAACAGTTCCTCAGTTGCCAGTTTGAGATGAAATATTTAAGTTTGCTTAGATACTTTCTCGGCTTGGAAATTTCTCATGATCCTTCTGATTACTTTCTCACCCAGGCCAAGTATACCTCTAATCTCTTGGCTCGTGAGGGTCTCACTGATTGTAAGACTTCTTCTACCCCATTTGATCCTCAGACTCATCTCACACCTCTTGGCGGTCACCTTTTGTCTGATGCTACCTTATATCATTAGCTATTTGGCAGTCTTGTTTATCTTATAGATACTCGTCCAGACATTGCCTTTGTTGTTCACATTCTCAGTCAGTTCATCGTTGCACTTCGCTCCTCGCACTATGATGCTTTAATTCACATTTTGCGCTATCTCAAAGGAACTATGTTTCATGGTCTTCACTACTCAACACACTCATCTTTATAGTTACACGAATTTTCTGATGCATATTGAGCAGGGGATCCTACTGATCGCCGTTCGACTATAGGATTCTGCTTCCTCTTGGGTGACTCTCTCATAGCTTGGTGTAGCAAGAAGCAAACTCTTGTTGCTCGTTCTAGTACTGAGGTTGAGTATCGTGCTCTTGCTGACACTTCTCAGGAACTTGTGTGGCTTCGTTGGCTTTTTTCTGATATGGGGGTTTCTCATTCTACTGCGATTAACCTTTATTGTGTTAATCAGAGTGCTGTTCAGATTGCCCATAATGATGTCTTTCATGATCGCACAAAGCATATTGAGATTGATTGTCATTTCATACGACAGCATGTTATTAGTTTGAGAGGGGCTGTTAATGTATATTATATTATGCTTACCTATTTGTATCTCTATCTCTATCTTGTATTGCTATCTCTATCTTCTTATATATCTATCTTCTTTTATACTTATCTAGGTTTCTTTTCAGCCTATATATACAGACTTCTCATATTGTATTCATTCATTTAATTCAATACAATACATATTATTTCCTCTCTCTCTGCTATTCTATCATGAACAAAGACATGTATTTCTGAGACATAAACATAACTTTTTTTAAGAAAATGGAGTGTGAAAAGTAAGGGTTAGATGAGGACACAGAAAATAAATAAATAATTGTAAAACATATTGCATAGCGGGTTGATTGCAACAGCTGCCCCACTTGATTAGATTAGAAGATAACTTAGAAATTAAAAATTATTTTAAAAATTGGTAGTCAAAGATTGTTTTAAGTGAAAATTCTTTAATTGGAAAGTACAAAATCTAGAAATATTGCAAAGATATATATATATATATATATATATATTTAATTTAAAAGTGTATAATTACAAATATCTATCTCAATTTTTTAATTTGAAAGTGCATACATATGCATATTGGTTTCAATTTTTAATTTCAACTATGCATATATATTCTTATTTTTAATTTGAAAATGCACAAATATAAATATAGGATCTATTTTTCTTTTCATAATGATCTACAACTTAAATTATTTTTTAATTTAAAAATGCAAATATACACATGTTTGTCCACATTTCTGAATTTGAAAATATACTATAAACAAATATAAATATGTCCTTATGTCGGCTTTGAGGTCACGTTTGAAGGTAGTTCAATAGTTGGGCCTATGGTGATTGTGTCAATTTGCTTTGAACACTTTGGTGGTCACATGGTATGGTGGGGCCTTTTTCGAAATAAAAATGATTGAGAGTTCCGATGAAGGAGCTTTAGGGTGTTTTAATGGGGTGAAGCTCACTGTAATGTGATGTTTTGATTTTATTTTTTTTTAATTATTTTATTTTTTATTTTCCACGTCACTAAAGCTAGAATTAGGTTTAGAGCCCTCACTCTTGAGCTCTCAATTATTACTCATTTCAAAAATAGTCAACCACAAGAATGCCGATGACAAGACTTGACCTACAATGTTACTCTTCTTTTTTTCTTTTTTCTTTTTTTGTAATTGCAAAGGATATTCAAATCAATTTACGCGTATCTCAATTAATTATTTTCCGATCTAGTCTAATGAGAAATTCCCCATGACCTGACCCTAAGAATTGAATTATGAACAATCATGTGATGAGTATACCCACTAACTACTTAGTAAAACCCTCAAGGTCACTCCTTTTTTGCAATACTAGTGCTATAGACACCTTCAAAAAGTTAGAGCCCGCTCTTGGCACCTAGAGCTAAAGAAAAAATTTAGACACACATTACTCATAATGTTATAAAATGATGGAAAAATTAATCTAACATTCTTCTTCAACTTTAGGTAATAGGAGAGATCTACAAAAAAAAAAAAAATTATGTTAGATAAGGTCCCTTATATCCTTTACTTCTATTTTATTCAAAAAAAATACCAACTTTACCCTCATTCTTCTCTCTTCCATTTTCTCTCTCTACATATTTGGCTCTCTCTTCTCTCTCTCTCTCTCTCTCTCTCTCTCTCTCTATCCATACATATTTGGGTCTTTTTTCTTCTCTCTCTCATCCATTTCTTTGATGTCCAGGTATATAACTCATCTTGTTCTCCTTTAATTGTGTTTATTTTACTCATGTTGGGGATGTTGAGAACTAATCTGAGGCCTCATCGGCCTTTTAGGTCCATCGTTCTTGAAACCTTTTTTGGATTTACATATCCAACTTTGTTCCACAGTTGAGTTTTTCTTGTTTCGGAAGTATAGTTGGAGTCAGGGTGGTCATAGGCTTGTTGAGCTTGCAAAATATGGGCTGTAGGAAAAACGCACATGCAGGGTTGGAGCCGCATGTGCGGAAGAGTGAGTCGCACGTGTGGAGAAAAGAAGTTTGTTGTAGTTGGGGAGTGAAATAACCACACGTGCGGGGGAGGTACCATACGTGTGGGAATAGGTGCCACACTTATAGAGAGGTGAGGTTTTTGTGAGGTTGGTCCCTGAAATAACCGCACATACGGGGGTGTGTGTCGCACGTGCGGAAGAGTGCGCTCCACACGTGAAGAAAAGGTACAGCATGTGCAGGAAATGTTGATATTTGAATTTTTTTTTTCTTTTTCTTCTCTTTGGAACTTGTAGCCTTTAGGGCATTTATTTTGCGTTATTTATTTTGTTTCCATCGTCACACATGCTATGCATTCACCTTTTAAGAAGTTTGAATATGTATTACATGTGGACTCCTTTTGTAAATCCCTCACATGAATGGAATATAAATATAGAGATTTGATCATTTGATTTGAGATTAGTGTTTGAATGAATTAATTAGACATATCATTATATCAATTATTTGGGGGCATTTCACTTTCCAAACCCTAAAACTCAACCACCATATCTCCCCAATTTATCAATGTCGTTGGTGGCAAGAATGTCGATGAGGTCGGGGTCACTGGGGATAGGAACGATGGCGCAACGCCCGTCAACGACGGTAAGTTAGAGGGCAGTTCCATCTTTGCTAAATCGGACCTTTTCGACTTGAATTGGATGGGTTTTAGGGGCTTTGGCTTGAATTATGGGTGGAGGATTGGATGGGTTAGTAGTGTTGTCTAGGGCTAAGGTTTGTTGTGGGGTTATTGAAGAGAAGAGTAAAGCAGTCAAAGTGGTCTGTGATGGTAGATTCTTGAGATTAGTACTAGTGGGTCTTCTGTTGAGGACTGATTGTGGAATTAGAAGCTTTGAGCATTTGGTAGTTTTGGGAGTTAGAGGAGAAAGAAAGACATGGTTACCATGGAAGCTTGAGGAGAGCAAGGGTTGGTGGAAGCTTGGTTACCAGGTAAAATTAATCTGAATTTTTCTTCACGGAGAAATCTGTCTAAAACTTCACTGGACATATACCAGAGAAATTACTTTGTGAAGAGATTTTTGTTTTGAAATATCATTAGACCTATACCAGAGAAATTTCACTAGACTTATACCATAGAAATTTCACTGGACCTATACCAGAGAAATTGTGTGTTTTTTTAAATTTCTTTGGATAATTTTTTTGAATTTTCTTTGTGTATTTTTGAAATTATTCCGAATTTTTCTTCAAAAAGAATTTTGTCTCAAATTTCACTAGACCTAAGTTAGTGAAATTTCACTGATGTGTATCTCATCTTTTTCTTTATTTCTACCATCTCTCTCCATCGCTCAGTATGTCTTTCTTTCTCTCTCATGGATCAATGAAATTTCTTTGATTAAGTGAGAGAAATTTCACAAACTGAAGATAGTCAATTTAGTGAAATTTTGTCAATTTTTATTCTCGAAATTTCATATTTATCATTGATTTTGTTTGATAGATCTTGACGATAGCATTCTAAAAATATAATTTTTGTTGAAAATGAACATCTAAATCAAAAGTTATTGAATTTGTAAGTTCTTAAATTTCCAATCTTAGCATTGTCTACTTTTATATGTTGATTGTGGAGACTATTTTGGTACAACATCTGAATACAAAGCGGGCAATGTTCTTTCAAGAACCTGAGGCATCATACTTTTTTTTAGTGTCCTTTATCAGCTAAATTGCTATTAGTAAGGACCTTAAAAAAAAATCTCTATAATGATATGTAATATTTTGAGACTTATTAAATTTACTTAAGTATATAACAAAATTACAATAAAAAAAGAATCAAAATAATTCAAGCACAAGTAACAAAATAAAAGTTAAAAACTCTAATAAAATATTATTTTAATTAATTAAATTTGAATAATTTAACTTATCCATTAAATCATTTTCAATCGATAAATCGTTATTATTACTTATTGATACTTATTGATTAGATCTGACTTTTTTTTTTCTTTTTTCTTTTTTTAGATATAATTGGAGGATGGGGATGGATGAATAATATTGCTTTATTTTTTTAACTATGTATCTCGGGGTTTTTATAGTGAATTGTTTTCATGTTCTAGTTTTTTTTTTTTTTTTTTTTTTTTTTTTTTGCAAATTTTTAAATGCAACTAAAAAAAATTTGTGTAAAATCTTTTTAAAAGTATCACTAACGATAAAAAGAAAAAAAAAAGGGTAATATGTTGATTTTTTTTTAATCTTTAGTATTTTTAATATTGTAGTCAATTTTTGGGGATAAATTACATTGACCTCCTTTAAATTTTGGACAAAATATGGCAACTATTTTGAAATAATTACACTAACCTCATTTTTAGTAAAGCTTAAAGAATCAAAATTGATACAAATAATGTAAAAATACAAAGATAAACAAAGTAAAATATACATTTAAGTGTGAAAGAGATGATATAATTATTTTTTTATCCATATGACTACGAATTACTCATAAAAATATGTTTAAGTGTTAGGTAAATTAAAATTTTACGAGAATTTAATATAATATAATTATATCAAATTTGTGAGATTACAGTATTTCTTCAAACATTTGGAGAGGTCATTGTAATTTTACCCATTTGTTTTACTTTTTAGATGTAAAAATAATAATAATAAAGATAACAACAACAAAAAAGTGGCAAAGCAGTTTTTAAAAAATCACACAAACACACACACACACATATATATATGGTATTTTTTAATTAGAGTAGAATAAAAATAAAAATAAGATTTAAAAGATTATGTCCAGTGGTAGAGGGAAGTGAGGACCGGGGGTCACGTGCCCCCTTAGATTTTGGGCTTTTTTTTGTTGTAAATATAAAGAAAATATTTTAAATAAAAAAATTACGAAAATATTATTAAAGTGAAATGTCAATAATATTTTAAAAATTATGAGAAAAATAATGATTATTTTGATTGAAAATGAAGAGACTATTATAAACCATATTATCTATGAAAATTTTATGAAAATTTTTGAATATAACGGTGATATCATTATTATTGACATGCAAATATAAATAATCTCACTATAAGATATGAAATTTATTAGATTATTAATTACATTTGGTATGTGAGATTCATTTTCTATGTGTTTATTTACTATTAGTTGGTGATATTACATACTAATGATGACGTAGTATTACCATTATATTGAATTTTTAATCAAATTTTGTGTAAAAAAATAATGGCCCATTTAATACAAATCCCATTTGTGAACTTATAATCCACTAAGGTCATGTTTGTTTGGGCGGACTGGATTAGCATTCCCATGACTAATAGTCCTAGGACAACCAATCCGTTGGATTATGTATCCTATCTTCACTAATAGTCAAGTTTAAAATAATTAATCCGTACTTCAATTGTTTAACCAAACATCGGATTAATAATTTTATTGGACTATTAGTCCAATCCCAAACTCATGTCCACCCAAACAAACATGGCCTAAGTCCTAGATAAAATTATTTGCTCCATCAGGTCCCATTAATTTTTAATAAACCAATTTACCCTTCCAACAAACTCTAGGCAAGCTGTCTCGATGTCGCCTTCCCTCTCCCTTCCATCCTCAAGTCCTCCATCGATGTCCTCGACGAAGCTCTGTTGTTGGAAATCCAGCTCTGCCACCAGAACCACCGCCTCCTTTAATTTGCAGTATCGTCGTCATCCATGAAGATGAAGAACTCAAATCCGCGAGTGGCTCATGCGTAAGGTTGAGGTTGTTGTTGATCTGTCTTTGAACATATCTACCTCTCTCCATCACCGTCGATTTGTCTCGTTACCACCTGAAATTCAAGGTCTCTGGGAGGGTTGGGTGAAGAATTTGGTGGATTTGCGGCTGTTGCTTATGAGAGTCCATCGGAAGATGAAGACTCAAAGCCGACGTCGGAGACTCGTCCAAAAGGTGATGAGTCCATTGAGTGTGAGGTCTTGATTTTCACTGAGTTCACAGATGCCACGCCACTACCATTAGAGAGAGAGAGAGAGAGATCTAGGATTTTTTGAAATTAAGAACCTTCTCAGTTTATAATATTCTCAATTTTAATCATGAAAAAAATTGAGAAATTTCTCAAAATTGATAATTACAAATTTCTTATTTTTGATAATATTCTCAGTTCATACTAGAATAAAATTGAAAAATTTCTTAGTTTTGATATTTATAAATTGAGAATATTCTCAGTTTTGAAATTGAGAACAATCTCAGTTTGGGGATTAAAGGGCAAAACGTCTTTTTACCTCTAAATGGGACTTATTGGTTCAAAAACTTTTTGATAGGACCTAAGCTACCACCAAATATGTAGATAGGACTTTTTAAGTAATTAATGCAAAACTAATTTATCATTATATAATTTATTTTAAGACTTATATCTATATTTTTTAATATTGTCCATGATACACTTGTTATAAATAACATTATTTTTTTGATGTTTCTCGAAATCAATCGTAAAAACTTGCGTGAAATATTTTTGTAAAAATTTTTGATATTGTAATTAATAAGTGCCGTATGAAATTATGAAAATTCAAAAATTAATATATTGGATTTGTATTTCTTTTTTAGTGCCTTTGGTTGCTATCATGATTTTGAGATTGCAAATCAAAATTCTAATAGATTTGCAGTTTTTGCTCCTTCGAATATTCCCATATATAGATGGTGGATGTGAAATTGATTCTCTTCTAAAAGTAATTTTTGTTTACTAATACTAGCAGGGTACCTGTGAAACACAAGAGTTGAAAAAAATAAAATAAATTAATGTAAGTGTAAATAAAATGTATAGAACATTTTTTTTTATTGAATTTAATGACAATAACATTTTTTTTACGTCAGTTTTACTTAACAAAAATTGTCAAATGTTTAGATTGAAAACAAATCAAAAACTTAGGTTTTAATTTGATAAAATTAAAAAGTCAGGATTTATTTTGTTACAAATGTCAAATCTTAGAGAATTTTTTTATAATTTCTCCAAAAATATATTATAAATCAAACAGTATATATAGAAGGCTAGAAACATATTGCAGACTTTATACATTAACAAAAATATTAAAAGAAAAATAAATTACTGCAAGTGATATATATATATATATATTAGTTTTTTTTTTATAAAAAAAAGTCATGTACAAGACACGGGTCAAATATTAAAATAAAAAGTTTGTGTGGAAAAATGTAAATTAATTAGATTATTTAAATTGATTATTTAAATTAATTAGATCATTTAAATTGATTATTTATGTACTATCATATATGAGAGGCATAGAGGACTTAACTTTCTATAAATTTAAAAAATTCAAATTAAAATGAAACAGTTTTATATATGTTTTATACATCTTAGTATTTTAATTTAAAACTTGTTTTTTGATTTGTATGCAATATTAAATAAATAAATAGATTATTAAGTCAATTAACGATTTTTAATGATACGAAAAATGTCTTTCAATGAATAATTTTGATAATTTTATTGTTACATAGAAGAGTAATTAGAATTTTTTTCTATTTGTTCTGTTAAATTACAAATTTTAAGTAGTTGTAATTTCTATTATTATAGGGGCATTTTATATTTTAAAAAAAAAATCATGGATGTATTTGTAATTTACTCAAAAAAAATATATTTATATTTTATAACTGACTAAGATTTTGTGCATAATTACGATAAAACCTTCATCTAAATTAAAAGGGTTATGCTAGAGATCTCAAATGATTTCTCAAATTTTCTACCAATCCTCTCACATGGGTATGAGACCTACACACATGTAGGTTTGTGTGGGTCTCATACCAATGTGAGAGGTTTGGTAAAAAATTTGATAAATCATTTGGATCTATAACATTTTTTAAATTAAAACTACCAAAAATGATAAATATTTAAAATAAAAAAAGAACAAAATAGAAAAACTAAAATGCAAGTTATAATGAGTAAATAATACAAAATAAAAAGGTAAAATGCGAAAATGAAAAAACAAGGGTAAATCAATGCTTATACATATAGGGCATGTTTGATTGGATGGATTAAAGTATGAAATTGAGATTATTAATCCGTGGGCCCAATTATCCTATGTTTGTTTTAACATTTTGATTTAAGATTATTAGTAATGGGTAGGTGTGAGATTATTAATCCAATGGATAATTTATCCTATTAATTCAATTGAATAGTGAATACTATACTAATTTAATAAAATTATTAATATCTCATTATTAATTTTGCGAATCAAACATGACTATAGAAGATATAGCGATCCTGGTTGTCCCTTTACTGTTCTGTTGTATTCCGGACTCGGTTCCGTGAAGTTGGTAGTTGTATCTATCTTGCTGTCGTCCTTTAATTCCGTTTGTTTGAGTTGTAGGATGTGTTAGGCTTGTTTCGAACAGGTGGGTTGAACCTTGGTCAGAAATCTTGTTGCCAGGTTTTTGGTCGTCCCGCTCGAGCGGGTCTTGTTGCGCTCGAGCGGATATTGCACACTCCCAGTTTTTCGTGTCCCTGCAAAACTTCTGCAGGTGTGATTTTTACGCTCGAGGGGTTTCTTTACGCTCGAGCGGTGACGCTCGAGCAGGTACTCTGACGCTCGAGCGGGTACCGTGACGCTCGAGCGGGTAGTACCTTTTCGGTGTAAGTTCTGGGAGGGAGAAATCTACGCTCGAGCGGACTGGTTTTCGCGCTCGAGCGGATGTTCTTTATTCTTGTGTCTTGGCGCTCGAGCGGGCCTTTTTGCGCTCGAGCGAACCTAGTTTTTGTTCTTGACGCTCGAGCGTTGTGTTTTCCACTCGAGCGGAAATGTCGTATATCAGTTGGCTGTGGGGCAGTTTTAAATCACTTTTTCTCATTCTTTCTCTCTCTTACTTTTCTGAAAAAGCCATTTGAGAGCTCCTCTCTCTAAAACCTTAACTTCTCTCTAAGTATTGATCTAGCTAGGGTGTTTTCTTCACCTTTGGCCTTTACAAAAGAGTTGTTGATCGTCGAGGGCTATCTTTTGATCTGAGAAACTCGTGGTTTGGAGCAATTTCGTTTTCACCATCTTCTTCGTTGGGTGTCATCTTTTGAGGTGGGGGTTCCTACTCACTCTTATGGTCTTTGACCTAGATTTTTAGTTGTTTTGATAGAGTGTTAAACATGGGAAATTTTGGGACTTAGGGTTTCAAAATGTGTAAAAGGGTTTTGTGATTTTGGGCTCATAATATGTATTTTGGGTTTCAAAATAATGGGCCATTCGGTCAATATTGCGGAAATGGGGTAAAAAAACCCTAATTTGTTGTCATAGAATTCAATTGGCATAATTAATTTGAGAAATTGTGAAAACTTATTGAAATTGACCCATTATATGGTTGAATAGTGGAGTTAGATTTATTAATCGCTCACTTTTGAAAATATCGATATTTTATCTGTTGGAGCTTTTATTATCTGTTTAGAAATAATTGCTTGGGCTACCGGTGGAGGGTAGTTTTGATTGTTGTAGACAATGCATGATGATTAGGCAAACTGGAACTAATCACTGGAATGTGTCATTGAGATTGACGATTGAAAGAATACATTAAATGTATGTATTGTGTGATGATGTGTATAATTATTGTTTATATGCATTGTGTCGTGTTAGAGGAGATAGGGGATGTACTTCACGTTTTAGGGGAAGATAGGGGATGGACCTCTAAACCGGATGTTGTTTGGGAGGAGATAGGAGATGGACTCCATTGATACAGCTCATATGCTTGTCAAATAATGTGTGGATATAGCTCATATGCTTATCTTTGGAAGTGTTGATATAGCTAATATGCATATCTGTTGAAATGGGGATACAGCTTGTATGCTTATCTGTTGAGATGTCGATACAACTAATATGTTTATCTATTGAAAAATAGAAAGTGTTCGATATGAGTCATTGTCTCATATAAGTGGTTGGCCAGGTTCTGAGCCATTGATGGGAACTGTGAAATTGATAAGAAATGGGAACTGAAATGAAACATGAACATAGTTGTCATGAAATGGAAATGGATTATGAATTGGTTTATGAAAGTTAAACATTTATCAATTGCTAATGTCTCAGTCATTGCTCATACTGTGTTTAGCATATCTCTACTGGGCGTTGGCTCACCCTTTATGGGACATTATTTTCAGGTATAGGTAGTATGCCACCCCCAAGGTCATAGCTTGGATGATGATGAGAGTTGAAGACTCTTTCTTTTGTTTATTTTGATGTATTACATGTAAATTCAAGCCAAGGGCTTAATATGTATTGAGTTAGTACTCTTCTTTTTGTAACCAAGTGTTAACTTGGAAAGCTGTAAGTCCATAGGGAATTTGTTTTTGTTGTTAACATGTAATACAGTTGTAAGAATTACTCTGATGAATAGAAATGGTTGATTTCTTTTGTATCAATGCATGTCTAAAATGTTGGTTTAATGTTATTTTTTGAGGGCGTTACAACTTGGTATCAGAGCGTACCGGGTTCGAATACTTTGGGTACGTGGGAAGTGATTAGGATCACAATGGTTTTGTCTCGCTTGATAGAGACTTAGATGTAGTGTCATATGCTATGTACTTAATTGATAACATGCTTATGTGACTATGTGGGTATAGAATGTAGTTTCTAGGATATTGATTGGATCCTTGGGTTGCTGGGAGTCTTGTTGGAAAAGCACTTGATCAATGCTGTTTCTAACCGGAACTCTAGTAACGCCTCGGGACTATCATTATCCGGAAATGAAATTCGTAAATGCTTATGTGTTTATGTGCTTACGTGGAGTGAATTACAGTTGTCCATGCATTAGGACGAGGGTGTTATAGCTTCGGCACATTTGTGAATGTGCTAATAATCTTGGTTACCTTTATTAGGATGTCAGGACGAGGGCGTGGTAGGCGTGGCAGGCATGGTAGGCAAGAGGTGCCTTTACCGGATGACGTTCCGGCAATGCAAGAGGGTGTTGGTCAGGCCAACGTGGCCGAGCCAGCGAGTCAGCAAGCTATGGGCGCCTTGGCCGGAGAGATAGTGGGAGCTTTGGGTATTCTAAGAGCTGAGAATCAGGTTGCTAAGGCAGGGCCTTCTTTCTTAAAGAGGGAATTCTTCCGGTCTAACCCGGATGATTTTGTTGGGGATCCGAAGGAGCCACTTAAAGCTGACGAGTGGTTGGAACAAATGGAGAAGACGTTCGAGATCCTGGGCATCGAGGACGGGGCTTTGAAGATGACCCTGGCATCCTTCCAGCTGAAGGGAGATGCGGGTCAATGGTGGAAGTACGAGAAGGGCAGTGTTGGTGGTACATGGGAGGCGTTTGTGAATGCTTTCCAGGAGAAGTTTTTATCTTCAGCTGCGAGGGAGAAGTTGAGAGAGCAGTTTTGCCAGCTTAGACAGCAGGGCTTGTCAGTGGCCGAGTTTGAGGCTACTTTTACTAGTCTGTCCAGGTTTGCACTTGAACAGGTGGCGTCCGAGGAACGCCGTTGCTTTGAGTTTGAGCGGAAGTTGAGGCGAGGCCTCAAGTTGAGGGTTAGTGGATCTTTCATCCGGGAGTATAGACGTTTGGTGGATGCGGCAGCTCATATGGAGCTCATGATGCAGGAGGAGGATGAGGGGCAGAGAGGCTCCAAGAGGAGCCAAAATGGTTAGGGTGATGGCAGGAGACAGAGGGGTTCTAACCCTCAGCAGTCTCAGGGTGGTGTGGCTAGATCGACCTTTCCAATGCCGAGTGCGGGCTCTGGGAGAGGTAGTCAGGGAGGCTTGACTTGTTTTGCATGTGGCCAGCTGGGTCACAAGTCTTCGGTTTGCCTGCAGAAGGGAGGGGGTCAGCGAGCTGCTTCTTCTTCAGCTAGACCTCAGGGCCAGAGTCAGGGCAGGGGCCAGCCTTTGTCTTGCTATCAGTGTGGTCAGCCTGGGCACCTGAAGAGGTATTGCCCACAGTTGAGTTCTACTTCAGGAGCGTCTGGTTCTAGACAGACGTAGAGTTATCAGCCAGCTCAGTCTGTGCAAGCCTCGAGGGCCAATCAGGGAGCTTCGTCATCCCAGTCAGTACAGCAGTCTTTTGCTCCTAGAGGTGAGCAGGTAGATCAGGGGCCTTCAGGATGCGTGTATGCTGTTACCGCGCAGGACCTAGTACCGGCTCCATCAGTAGTGAGAGGTACTTTTCTGTTTTGCAACTCGGTTGCTAGTGTGTTGATTGATACAGGTGCATCTCATTCTTTTGTGTCTCCTGCATTTTCATCTGTTTTGGAATTAGAGTTGGCACAGTTAGCATCTCATATATGTGTAGTATCGCCTAATGGTGGTGAGTTGATCTTGAAACAAGGTGTTAGAGGTTGTGATATAGAGGTCGCCGATCATAGGCTCCCTTTTCCTTTTGTTGTCATGCCTATGAAGGGTTTTGATGTTATTTTGGGTATGGATTGGCTATCGTCATACCGAGCTGTTATTGATTGCTATCGCCAGAGGGTCACCATATGTACCTTGAGCGGGGAGTGTTTCCATTTCTTGGGGGACCAGGTTGGTAGTGTGTTGCCACCGGTGTATGATCCGCGAGGGCGGGGAGAGCTTAATGGTCTACTCACTAACTTTACGAGCGGTGAGTGTGATGAGACCCAGATTGTATTGCCGATGGTGGTTTGTGAGTATTCGGATGTTTTTCCCGAGGATCTCGTTAGTTTACCACCTCACCGAGAGATAAAGTTCTTTATTGATTTAGTGTCCGGCACAGCGCCGATTTCTATGTCACCTTATCGTTTTGCCCCAGTCGAGTTGAGTGAGTTGAAGATTCAGCTCCAGGAATTGCTAGATAAGGGTTTTGTTCGCCCTAGTGTTTCACCGTGGGGAGCACCGGCCCTCTTTGCTAAAAAGAAAGATGGTGCCTTGAGATTCTGTATAGACTACCGGAAGTTGAATCGGGCTACGGTCAAGAATAAGTACCCTATGCCCCGTATAGATGATTTGTTTGACCAGTTGAAGGGTTCCCGTTGTTTCTCTAAGATAGACTTGAGATCGGGTTACCACCAGTTGAGGGTCAGGGAGGAAGATATTCCTATAAACGCATTCCGTAGCTTATCATTATGGTTTCTCTGATGCCATCCTGTTACCAATACATGGCAGTTTTATGACTTGATGAACAGTCATCTTCCGGGAATCTTGGATCTATATTGTATCGTTTTCCGATGAGTGGACGACATTTTATCTATTCGCTTCTGAGTAGAGGCACGAGGAACACTGAGAGTGGTGCTTTGGTTTGCTTTAGAGCCATAGGCTGTATGACAAGTCTGGGAAGTGTGAGTTCTGCTAGAAAGGTGAAATTTCTTATGCCATGTGGTATCTGGAAGAGCATGGTCTGTTATACATCCAAGTAGAGCAGCAAGATGATGCACAAGCCCTAGAGTGTGTTCGAGATCCGAGTTTCTGGGATTTAGTTTGGTATTAACGTCGTTTGAAAGATTCTCATGCTAGCTTCGCCGTTTACTGATGACGCGCAAAAGGTCAACTTTGTGTGTAGTGAGAATTGCCTAAAAATCATTCAAGAGTTGAAGTAGATACCACCGCTCCTTTTGATTATCCGGGAAATTGGGTTATGCCGTTATGTGATAGGCCTCATGTAGCAACCCTTCATACTGTTTACTGATTAAGACCGATTGTTTAACCGTAATCACCGATTACTGTTTTAAACGGAACTATAATGACTGATAACTGCACTACTGAAAATTCGGAAACCGAAATTGATAGAGTATATTTAGGTAAATTACATCTATCTTGTTATTTGGTTATGAATGTCTGTCATTGCTTATATGTTAAACTGCAATGAAGCTTATCGGCTGCCGATCCCCAAAATTATGCATGTTATATGATTAATAATTCATGTATTATAGTTATAATTATCTGAAAAACTGATTAGTATGATTAATAGTATTCTAAATAAGCAATTAAAAGTGACCTATATACCGTTTTCCCTTGAGTGGGCCACTTATCTCATACACACACTTGAGCTTATACTTGAATCAAACACATTGCTCAGCATTTCTTCTTGTTCTAGCCGAATTAAGAGAGAGAAGGAGAGAGGTTTGGTTCATTCAAATGCGTTAATTGAAGAAATGAAGGATTGAATTGTTGCTGTGATCCTTACACTTGTAATGAGCTCTAGGTAAGAGAACTCAACCTTTATTGATGTATGTTTGAAGCTATTCTTGCGTATGACAATGCTCATTGTAGATTTAACCCAGTTTAGCTCAATACATGATAATATAGAGGCATTAATTCATGATGCATTTTGTAATGTAGAAGTTTGAGTATGAATTCATGGTTAAAAATATGCATTGCATGTTCATAATTTTGTAAATGGATTCATGTTTTCACTTCGTTGAATCGATTGCTCATTAGAGCATTCAAAATTTGAAGCTTTGAAAGGATTTGAATCATGCATTGTTTGCATGTTTCTTCATATCTTGAAAATGGTTTGAATATGGTTTAAAGGACTTCACCTTTGCAGCTAATTCATAAATTTGAGCCTTTTTTGAAACCTTTGTTATTTACATTGAATTTAGTTTGTTTCAGGAATGGGCCCAAGAGCGTCGAGTTTGGAGTGGTAGAATGCTTGGTTTTGATGCTTGGGAGGCAGATCTTGAGAAATACCCAGGAATTGGCTTCTCGCTACGAGCGAAAGGATTCCCCCGCATCGTCGGGAGCACCTTGCTTCCAGGAATCCGCTCGAGGCGACCATCAAGTGACCATCGCGCTACGTAAAAAGTCACACGCATTCCAAGTTATTTTTACTGTTTCGACAGGACCGCTCGAGTGAAGGAATTACTCGCTTCGATCGAAGCCTTTGATTTTGGAAGCCCGCTCGAGGCGGAAGAAAGTCTCGCTCGAGCGAGGCTCCTATTTTTCAGCAAAGTTTGCAAAATGTTTTCTAAGGTATTTGCACTCATCCCATCCTAGCATTCAGCTAGGTTTAATACATGCTTAAATGAGGATATCGATGTAGAACACACAAGGCAAATTGCGGGATTAGTTATGCAGATTTCCCAACTTGATAGAGCTTCAGTGTGATTCACCTGTTAACTGCCTGTAGGGTGGCAACTGGGGAGACAGCTCTAGCATACTTGTTAGCCGAACCTTCCTGTGAGTAAACAATTGCTGTAAAGATATGTTCAACTGACTATTTTCTGAATACTGAACCTGAACGACTTACTGAACTAGGATTACTGAATGAATGTATGTCCTTGTATTTCTGAAACATATACCGTGTGCATCCTTAGTACCACTTACGATTTACTAGTTACTGTTACTGTTACAGATCTCTGTCGATTCCCCTCGTGGAGCCACTACGTTTTAACTGACTGATGCCGATCATTACGTTCGTCTTTTAAGACCTAATTTAATAGTTATGCTAGCATGTACCACATTATACTGTTTACTGTACTGAACAACTAAATACTGATTGAATACTGTTTTTCAATGTACTTAAGGACATCATTCAAACCCTTTACGCATTATTTATTCACTGGGCTTTAGCTCACTGTTTATATATATATATGTAGTGCTCAGCCACTCGAACGGAGCAGGAGCGTGATTAACTCCAGTATTTGTCAAGCCAGCCTTTGTGCCTCACTCGACGTTCGGCCTATCTTAAGGCTTAGTGTGCTTTTAAGAATCCCTTCTGTACTGCTTCCATTCTGTTTATGTAATAGATGGACTATTCACTTACCGCTATCTAGTTTAAGTCCGAGTTTGAATGAATGTAAAATATTGTCATACTTTCTTTAATGTTATGTATGAATGCATGAAAAATCTTTTTGAGGCTACAGACTTCACGCTCATTGAATTGTTTAATTACTGTATGCTTCCGCCAGGCCCTTACTCTGTCTTTACGAGTACTACTGTTCGCAGCTTTCAGTAATCTACAGGATACTGCCCGATGGTGCTAAAGCCCATAGGGCGTGTTTGTGTCTGCACCTCACGAGAGTTTGGGTTGTGTTATATAATGCAAGAGGAATGTGGCGCTTTGGTCACTGTGTCAGTTCTGATAAAATACCACGAGAAGAGATCTACCTCTACACACACTGAGATTGTTTAGGCGCATATCTTTGCCTTGAAGATTTGAGGCACACCTTATGTGAGATGACCCCAAGAGTTTAAATAATTGTTTTACACAGAGACTGAATTTAGCAGAAAGAGTATGATGAGTTCATATGAATTGATTGCACTATAACCCGGAAAGAGCCAATGTTCTGCCGGATGCCCTTAGTAGAATATACATATAGTAGTTGATAGCCATCCGGAATGGGAGATGTGGGTCTCTTGCGAGTTTGACTTGCTTCTGTACAGTGAATCAGCTTAGGCTGCGGCCCTTGTATGTTGTTGCGCAGCCTTACATTTGTGACCCGAAGTTGTTAAGCACTAGAGAGCACTAGGTCAGAATCCTCCTATTATTTCTTATATATTTTGACGGTGAGTCCCGACAAGTTTTGACGGATACGAGTACCTCCTGTCGTGCGGGGTCTTGCCGAGATAAAGTACTTTTTTCTTGCGGTGCATCGGGATGGCACTAAGGGAAGTGTATCGGATGTGTTGGGCGTCGCAGTTTTGTGTGGCAGGGTATCAAGAGAATGTCTGTTTCTTCGTTCTAAATGCCCTTACTTGCCAGCAATGAAGCCGAGGCATCAGGAGGCCATGCGGGTGTTGAGCCTTGCTATTGCCGAGTGGAAGTTGGAGGCATGTCACTATGGCTCGTTGTAGGTCTCGGAGGACTCGAGCAAGGCGGAGTGTATGATTTCCATTTGGGTGGAGGTAGACGGTTGCTAAATGCGCGCACTTCATTCCTATTGCGATGGATGAGATTCAGTAGATTCATCTCGTCCGACTTTGTACATTCGGACAGTGAGATGCACGGGTCCCGAGTGACGATCGTCTTAGAAGGAGATCCTCGTTTTACTGCTAGGTGTGCAGAGGTTGCAGAGTGCCTTGGGCACGCTAGTTGACCTTTAGTACGGCTTTATCATCCTTCGACTGGACGACAGTGGCCGGAGCGATACTATTTCAATCTTGAGGGTTATTCTTCAAGTTTGGTCTTGATTTAGTTGGGACGTGGGAGGAGCACATGTTTGCCTTGTGTTTGCCTACAACAAACAGTTTTCAGTCTAGCATCGGGGGGTGGGGGTTATTGGCCACCATTTGGGGAAGGGCCAAAATTTTCTCTCT
>NW_021025918.1:1215382-1237472 GCF_004153795.1 Camellia sinensis
GACAAGAATTGAAATGTTGATTTTATATCCATTTGTGCATTTATTTTCTGTTTTAGAAATAACTGCTTTGGGCTATCGGTGGAGGATAGTCGTGATTGTTGTAGACAATGTATGTTGATTAGGCAAACTGAAACTAATCAATGGAATGTGTCATGGAACTTGACGGTTGATAGAATACATTAATTGTGTGTATTGTGTGATTGTGGGAGAGGCACTTGCCATTGGTAGAGTTTGCCTACAACAATAGTTTTCAGTCTAGCATCGGTATGGCACCGTTTGAGGCCTTGTATGGCCGACCGTGTAGGTCTCCAGTTTGTTGGGCCGAGGTGGGTGATGCACCTTTGTTGGGTCCGGAGTTGGTTAAGGAGACGACGGAGAAAGTTGAGCTTATCCGTAGGAGGCTTGTTACAGCCCAGAGTCGCCAAAAGAGTTATGCCGACCATAAGAGGAGACCTTTGGCGTTTGAGGTGGGTGATCATGTCTTCTTGAAAATATCACCTAGGCGAGGTTTGATGAGGTTTGGGAAGAGTGAGAAGTTATCCCCTCGGTTTATTGGTCCCTTTGAGATCCTTGAGAGGATTGGCGAGGTTGTTTATCGTTTAGCTTTACCGCCTCAGTTGTCTGGAGTGCATGCGTGTTTCATGTGAGTATGCTTCGGAAGTATGAGCCGGATCCATCCCACGTGTTCGATTGGACCGACTTGGAAGTAGATGAGAATGCCTTGTACGAGGAGAGACCGGTCCGGGTCTTGGATAGGCGGGATCAATTCCTGCGTAGCAAGACCATTCCTTTGGTGAAGGTTTTGTGGAAGCATCACGGAGTGGAGGAAGCCACTTGGGAACGTGAGTTGGAAATCCGCGAGAAATATCTGAACTTGTTTGTTGATGCGTGACCATATAATGGAATTTTTGTAATATTGTTGAACGTTAAGAGCATTGTATGTGTCTTACGTTGTAAAACATTGTGAATGTTTGGGTTAATGAAAGTTTGTTTTAACATTGTGTATGTTAAGTATATTGTGGAAATGCAAGCATGATGATAATGTTGCATGTGTTATGGAATTGTGGAAAATGAGTTGAAGTTGCTAAATTTCAAAAGAATGCAGGTTGTTATGAATAATGTGTTATGCCTCTTGAAAAGAGATGGAATTGACCGGTAATGGGTCGGGTTGTTTAATAATATGTTGTAACATTGTTGAAAATGGAGAAAACCTGTTTTTGAAAAACTTGTGTTTAAATTTCAGGGACGAAATTCTTTCAGGGGGGGAGGTTATAGCGATCCCGGTTGTCCCTTTACTGTTCTGTTGTATTTCGGACTCGGTTCCGTGAAGTTGGTAGTTGTATCTATCTTGTTGTCGTCCTTTAATTCCGTTTGTTTGAGTTATAGGATGTGTTGGGCTTGTTTCGAACAGGCGGGTTGAACCTTGGTCAGAAATCTTGTTGCCAGGTTTTTGGTCGTCCCGCTCGAGCAGGTCTTGTTGCGCTCGAGCGGATATTGCACACTCCTAGTTTTTCGTGTCCCAGCAAAACTTCTGCAGGTGTGATTTTTACGCTCGAGCGGGTTTCTTTACGCTCGAGCGGTGATGCTCGAGCGGGTACTCTGACGCTCGAGCGGGTAGTACCTTTTCCGTGTAAGTTCTGGGAGGGGGAAATCTACGCTCGAGCGGACTGGTTTTTGCGCTCGAGCAGATGTGCTTTATTCTTGTGTCTTGGCGCTCGAGCGGACCTTTTTGCGCTCGAGCGGACCTAGTTTTTGTTCTTGACGCTCGAGCGTTGTGTTTTCCGCTCGAGCGGGAATGTCGTATATCAGTTGGCTGTGGGGCAGTTTTAAATCACTTTTTCTCATTCTTTCTCTCTCTTACTTTTCTGAAAAAGCCATTTGAGAGCTCCTCTCTCTAAAACCTTAACTTCTCTCTAAGTATTGATCTACCTAGGGTGTTTTCCTCACCTTTGGCCTTTACAAAAGTGTTGTTGATCGTCGAGGGCTATCTTTTGATCCGAGCAACTCGTGGTTTGGAGCAATTTCGTTTTCACCATCTTCTTCGTTGGGTGTCATCTTTTGAGGTAGAGGTTCCTACTCACTCTTATGGTCTTTGACCTAGATTTTTAGTTGTTTTGATAGAGTGTTGAACTTGGGAAATTTTGGGACTTAGGGTTTCAAAATGTGTAAAAGGGTTTTGTAATTTTGGGCTCATAATATGTATTTTGGGTTTCAAAATAATAGGCCATTCGGTCAATATTGGGAAATGGGGTAGAAAACCCTAATTTGTTGTATAAATTAATTGGCATAATTAATTTGGGAGAATTGTAAACTTATGAAATTGAGTTGAAAATAATGAAATCGGTTCATTATATGGTTGAATAGTAGAGCTAGATTTATTAATCGCTCACTTTTGAAAACATCGATATTTTATCTGTTGGAGCTTTTATTATCTGTTTAGAAATAATTGCTTGGGCTACCGGTGGAGGGTAGTTTTGATTGTTGTAGACAATGCATGATGAGTAGGCAAACTAAAACTAATCAATTGGATATGTCATAAAGGATGACGGTTGATAGAATACATTAACGTTATGTATTGATTGATTGCGTATATGACCTTGTGTATATATGTTGTGTGTGTGGGAGGAGATAGGGGATGTACTCCACAGTTTAGGGGAAGATAGGGGATGAACCTCTAAACCAGATGTTGTTTGGGAGGAGATAGGGGATGGACTTCACTGATACAACTCATATGCTTGTCAGATAATATGTGGATATAGCTCATATGCTTATCTTTGGAAGTGTTGATATAGCTAATATGCATATCTGTTGAAATGGGGATACACAGCTTGTATGCTTATCTGTTGAGATGTTGATACAACTAATATGTTTATCTATTGAAAAATGGAAAGTGTTCGATATGAGTCATTGTCTCATATAAGTGGTTGGCCAGGTTCTGAGCCATTGATGGGAACTGTGAAATTGATAAGAAATGAGAACTGAAATGAAACATGAACATAGTGGTCATGAAATGGAAATGGATTATGAATTGGTTTATGAAAGTTAAACATTTATCAATTGCTAATGTCTCAGTCATTGCTCATACTGTGTTTAGCATATCTCTACTGGGCGTTGGCTCACCCTTTATGGGACATTATTTTCAGGTACAGGTAGTACGCCACCCCCAAGGCCATAGCTTGGATGATGATGAGCGTTGAAGACTCTTTCTTTTATTTATTTTGATGTATTACATGTAAATTCAAGCCAAGGGCTTAATATGTATTGAGTTAGTACTCTTCTTTTTGTAACCAAGTGTTAACCTGGAAAGCTGTAAGCCCATAGGGCATTTGTTTTGTTGTTAACATGTAATACAGTTGTAAAAATTACTCTGATGAATAGAAATGATTGATTTCTTTTGTATTAATGCATGTCTAAAATGTTGGTTTAATGTTATTTTTTGAAGGCGTTATTGAAGAGATAGATAGAATGGCGTTTGGAATCGTTAAAGTTAAGCAAAATAAATACACTACCTAATGTTTTTTGAACGAGGAGGAAATAACGGCGGGACCACAACCTAAGGCAATTGTTGACAACCTAATTCATACCGTGATAATGGGAACAAGTATAATCCTTGTCACTAGACAATTTGTTTGGGTCAACAGCATTTTTTTTTTTTTTTAGTCAAGGTCAACAACATTTAATGAGCCCATCAACCTTCTGCCGGGAACACCTCTATCAAATTGGTTAAAATTTATTATTTTTAATTTAGTTATACATCTTTTTAAATGTGTTGTTTAATAAATTCTTTATTCTTTTTTTATATTATTTAAATATTATTTTTATTCATTTTAATTTAGAATTATTTTTTATAAACTCAACATAATTAATTTCAAAATATGAAAAATAATATGTTTTAATGTTTGACTAGGTAAACTCACTATTTATATTTGCTGAGTTAAATTCACCAAAATTAAAATAATTAACTTTATAGTTAATTTAATGAAAATGAAATTTAGTGATTTGTTCACAATTTTAACTAAATAATGAAAATTACTAATTGATAAAGATGCTCTTACACGTGAATGCATCTTTTCGGATACACACGTGGATGATTCTTCTCATTTAATGATTTTCTTCATATTAACCTTAGCGTTTAAGACATAGATTGATATTGTTAAATAAAATTTTAGATAAAATTTCTGGATATTAAATATTATTCATATTTTGTTTGTATTTATTTTAAATTTTTATTGAATTTGTTGTGTAGTTGTGATTATCGGTTGAAGACTTTTTTTATATTAAAGCGTTCAATTTAATATAATTTTCATATTTATAATGTATCTCAAGAAATCATTACGAAGACGTAAAAAAGAAAGTCTAATTTTGCTTCTTCATTGTTTAGCAAAATCCATATTACACAATTGAAAAAAAACAAAAAAAACAAAACAAAAAACCTTCGTATTCTTCATTATGAGGATGAAATCTAATGAAATTTGAGATTACAAACAAGATGAATAAATAAAATCAGAAAATCAGTAGTCTCAAATAAATAAATAAATAATCTAAAACTTAAATATATTTCATTTACTGTAAATCAAAAAATTTGAAGGATCAAGTTTATAATTCATTTTTTGACTTTTTGTTAGGATAAGATTTACATAAATAACAAGAGTTAATGGTGAGACTTCATTTCTTTCTTTAATTGCTTAGATGCTTTCTTTCTTTTTTCTTTTGGGCCTTTACCTTTAATTTGGGTTTAAGTCAGTATTTTGTATAAGAATTGGAAATTTTGGGGCCATAAATTTAGACTAATTTTAGGGCCCAAAGCGATTGTTTTGTGACGTTATGGTCAGCTCTGACTTATTTAGGTTAGTGAAGGATTTTCATGAATTTTGCATGGAAATCGATGAAAAATTTTCATGAAGCAAACACTTAAATTGCGACAGAGACTATCATTTGTTGACTAAAAGGAATAATGAAATCTGCAGTGCTATGCAACGAATATTGTTTGCAAAAAAATCAATAATATAAAAATATATATATAGGAAACAATAGCTTGTGCTAATTATCTATCAAAATAAAATAAAAAAATATGCACATTCAAAGAGCTTTCTTTCAACAGTAACGAGTTCTTACACATATTCAAAGACGGCTTCAATCAGCTCATTGACCTGAAAAACATACCGATTACAATCATGTGTATATGAAATTCCTTATTAATTATAACATATTATAAAATAAATTTATGAAAAAATAAATCAACTAAAACTCCAAAATGTGATGTGGGAGGGAGTTAAATTGATTTCTTTGAACTCTAGATTGTATTCTTTATTTAAGAGACATAATTCTAAGTCTAACACCAAAAACTAATAAAATGTTAAATTAACAATTTTCATAAGACAAAAATGAAGGTGCTCTGCTATTTTCCTTTTTATGTCATGTATTTGTTATCTACATCTGCTTCTGCAAGTATATGCTATACACACATTGGTAATGAATATCAAGAACTACATAGTATATGAAAAACAATATCAAGTCATGGTAAAAACTGAAACAATTCAGTAGCAAAAATATGCACTAAAGAAGTACTTAAGAGCAAATGTTGGAATGTGTTCCACATCACCTGAAATTACTCTATTTGTGCTGGTTATAAAGCATCAGTTTCCCTTTCTTTAATACTTGAGTTTTAAAGAGAAGTGTGGACTGGACTTTCTAATTTGGTATTAAAGTTTGGTTGGGCCTGTAATTGGTATGATAAACGAAAATTGCAAATATATATATGTAGAGAGAAAGAGATATATCACAGTGAAATTTTAGAGTGTGAGTTGAGCTTTTCAATTGTACGGAGACAGTAATATTGACTCATGGTAATTGAAAATTGCAGTAAAAGTCTTTGGATAGGGCAATATGGGCTTGCAAATGCAGCAGAGGTAGAAATGATTATCTGGAGTTTGATCAAATTCGGTAAGATAGACCCTTCGCATTGTTGTAAATTCGATCAATCAAAGAATTCTGAAGCAGCCAAGTTAAGCAATTTCAAGAAAATTGTTGGGGGATATGTACTTGTGATGATCTAATCGGCTGTTTGGGAAGTGAAATTTTTGCTTAATTTAGGCTAAAATTCATAAAAAAAACAAAATAAGTTAAAATAGTCAATAAGATAAAATGTCACATCAAATCTATAATCATTTCACTTTTTTTCTCACAAATATTACATCTAACTACAAACAAATTTAATCATCTTCTCAAATACAAAAATTTTAACCTATTAAAATAGTCAAAAACTAAAATAACTTACTGAAGTAATAAATTTCCAAACACCCACAATGTAGACTCTGTACAAAAAAACAGAGCATAAGTGTGATGAACCAACGGAGAAAGTGAATGATGAACTCGGGAAACATGGGTGTTCAAGAAGGTTTGAACATGGCTAATCTTTGAAGCTAAGAGAGGAAGAGAGAGTATCAAGTTGTGAACTGGGTTTAATATGCCCCCACTCACACACACACACACACACACACAAACACAATAGAAGCTTCCATACAGTAAAATGCCATAACTGCCAAGGGCGGGAAAACGGATCCTAGTTGTTAACGTCCACAGTGCGCACCCTATTGCTTGGATTGTACCCATAACATAAAGGAAAACGCTAACATATATTACAAGAAAGTGCTCAGCCCTGGGTTTGTGAGGAAGAAGAGATGATAAAGATGGAGAGAGAAAGAGAGAGAGAGAGAGAGAGAGAGAGATGCTCAGCCCTGGGTTCGATGAGAATAACGATGAGAAAGAGAGAGAGGGAAAAAAAGCAGCCGAATTTTCAATCCGGTCAATCTCAGTCGTGAATTATCCTATGATCCGATGGTTTGGATGGTCCAAAATGAGGACAACGGCTCTATTTGCAGTAGTGAAAAAAAAAAAAAAAATTCCTTTTTGTGTTACAGAAAGAGACAAAAAAAAAAATTACAATGTTTTCAATTTTAATTTTAATGTTTCTTTTGTTTCAATGTTTTCATTTTAATTTTTTTTTCAATATTTTCACATTTTTTAAAATTTTTTATATTTGTTTAGTTAGATAGAATGTAAATATTTATTTATTTTTTTACAAAAAGTTTTAAAATGCTCATAAAAGATAAAAAATAAATTATAAAAAATTCATTAAAAAACCTATATCCAAACAATACCTACTAGATTGGAAAAAAAGTTGGTTGAATTTGTCAAAATGACATGTGACTATTGGAGCATTGTTACCATAATTTGACAATTTACTACTATTCATTGTCAAATTATAATTTTGACAAATGCTAATAGCATTTTCTATTAGAAATATTCTTAGTCATTATTTTATTTTATTTTTTTGGCAACAAGGAACCGAGAAAAGGGTGAAAGGGTAGGTATGTAATGTTTCCCTACCTTGACTCAATTCTCACTCTCCAAATTTTCTCTCCCACCCTAACTATAATGCTCCTATGTCACCATAATTTGAATTTCATGCTATTTATGTATGTTTTTAATAATTAAGATTTTCAAAATTTAAGAGCAAGTCAACAATAAGAAGGTGGGACAAAGAAATAAAATAGTGAATTCCAAACCCCAAATGCCAATTTACCTTTACTAATCCCCCCCTCCCCCCTAAAAAAAAAAAAAAAAATTACTATAAAAAAAAAAAAAAAAAACTAATAATTCAATTGCTTCTAGTTTTGGGAAATAAGACTGTCAGTCAAAATACTTTCTGTTCACAATCCATAAAACTAAGTATTTAGGAAAGGAGTACCAATGAAAAACTTTGTATAAGAACCATTGAGGCAAGCAAGCTAATGTTCATCGTTCTTCTACCTTACTTCCTATTGTTGGAAAAAACAGAAATAGAAATAATTCGAAACAGAAACCTAGAAACTGGTTTGTGATTCTGTAAAAGTCTTGAAACACTGGAATAGAAATTGTGTTGAAAAAAACTACCTATATTGTTTCATTTTAGTATATCTCGTAAAGGACACAACAACTATATATATCACACTAGTAGTCATTGACTACTAAGACAATCAAAGAAAATGTCAAAACACAACCTAAACTAGTAGTAACTACCCTGTACAGAGGCCTTTTTTTCTCTTCATGACAAAAGAATAAGTCATAGTCTAGGGGTTCTTTTTGGCTTTTCCAAGTCTAGGGGTTCTTTTTGGCTTTTCCAAGCCTGGCTTCTTACTTATTTTTCAGAGATTAGATCAAATAGGAGAATAGATTACACAACCAAGTATGAAACTTATGCTGAGTTCTTTATCTCCATCGTCCTTCTCCTATTGTTACTTTTTCTCAGTACTTCTCTATTTTTCTAAACTTCTCCATTGACAGAATTCATTCCCTTCCTTTCAATCCTGCATCTTCTCTTTTGCTTCTTTATCTTACATGTATGCTGATCCTACCACTCTGAATGATGACCTTAGGTAAGCTCAAAAGACAATCTGGAGCATTTGCCTTTCCCCTAGGTATATTCTCGTTGGAGACTCCCTTTCCAGCAACATGCACTTTGCTTGTGGTTTTGAGAGTTACAACCCTAGCCAATGGGCTAGACAATTTGGCCTCATCCAAAGCATTCCTCTTCCTTATGTCCATCCTACTATTCATGAGTATGTGAATGCCAGGGTCCTGATCACTGAGCAGCCTTCTGCTTATGCTATTCTGACAAAGAACCAAAAACTTTTACACAAGCCTATTTTTTTTGCCTTTATGGTCAATGCCAGTTGTAGACATCCCATTTTTGACTGACCTTAAGAGTCAGACGTCATTGATTGAGCGCTCGGTGATTGCGCATGTTGTGTTCGTTTTGAGGTTTCGGAGTTTTCGGCTGAGTGCCTTGCCTCAGGGCCTCTGAACTCTTTGTGTTTCAGATCGGTTTGTGGACCAAGCCTTGTTTTCCTTGCCTGAGGGAGGGAAAGGTCTTGTAGACCACTTTTCCCGTTTGGAGACTAATTTCTGATTTTCGAAGCCTTCGGCCGCGTGCCTTGTCTCGGGACCGCTTAACATTCTCCGTTTGGCGTGGTTTTTGAACCACACCTTGTTTCCTTGGCCTAGAGGGCCACTGTGGTTTGGGAGGCCACTTTTGTGGTCGTAAACCACTTTTGGTGCTTGTCAGCTAGTTTTCGAGGCTCCCGGCTGCGCGCTTTGCCTCCCGAACTTTTGTCTTGCATCCGTTTTGGTTTGTTTTTGATACAAACCTTGTTTTCCTTGTTTGAAAGACGGTACAAGGATGGGAGACCAGTTTCTCTCCCCGCAAACCACTTTCCTTCCTGCCAGCCAGTTTTCTGGTCTGACAACTGGTCTCCCTGGTCTTTGGACCATCAAAAGTGGTCGGCCACCACACCATTTGCTTGTTTTCCTGCTGCTGACCTTCTCCCACCATGGCCGACCAGTTTCATTTTTGGGAGACCACTTATAGTGGTCGACCGACCACTTAAAGTAGCTGGCCGACCACTTCAAGTGGCCGGCTGCTTTTTGTCACCTTTTTGAAGATATTTTCTTTCAGCTGGCACAGCTGGAGAGCACTGAAACCATCCTCCATACACGTGTATGGAGGGATGGCCTTGAACCCTTAGCTTTTTCAAGAAGCTTGAGCCTTGCTTCTCTATAAGAGGGAGGCTCCCCCTCCCTCCTCCAAGTTCAGATTTTGGTGCATTGAGATATACATACACATATCTCTATATCTCTCTCTTGGTCTCATATTTGTGTCTTAAAGTGTAATTTCTTCATACTTTAACACACAAACACACACTCAAACACCATCATTTTGTTGCTGAGGTGCTTAGGAGCTGGTTTTGAAGTTTTTGGTTTGGTTTGAGCTTGAAAAACCTGCTGGAGTTATGATTTTGAGGTTGGTCTTCAAGGGTGAGCCTTTAACCCTTTCAACCCTTTGTTTTGCTTAAGCTTTTGGACCCACTTGTATATTGTTTTAGGCTTAAATCTAAGCTACAAAAAGTTCTGATTCTGTATGCTTAATACGTTTGTTTAAGATCACTTTTGTGTTGGGGGTTGTTTACCCCCTCTTAGGCCTTGTTTGGTCTTGTTTTTGTGCCTTCTTTTTAAGCTTTGGGATCACCTTGTTTTGGCCTTCTCACCATTAAAATCCAGAGGAATTTCAGTGGTGGGGATGGTGTTTTAAGGTCCAAAAATGAGAGGGTCATCCCCTCTCCTTGTGTCTTCAATACTTGCTTTGAATGCTTCATGTTTGAACATGTTTGTTAAGCTTATGTTGGCCATATCTCAGCTTGTATTTGGGCTTATTTTGCTGTGGCATACCACTTTTTTAACTTGGTTTTGTCACTCTATGCATGCCTAATACACTTGTAGTGTAAATCTCATAAACTAGTCTTGTATGCTTCATGAAATAGCATGTCATTCTAGCTTGATTGGAGTTCATTTCAGCATGTTTTTGGTGATGTTTTGCCATGTCATATCTTTGTTAAGGTTTGGTTTGGTCACCTCTTGCATGCTCTATGCACTTGTAGTGCAATTCCTTGAATTAGCCTAACATGCATCATGCTTTAACATGTCATTCTAGCATGCTTTTGGCTTAACTTTAAGAAGTTTTTGTCCATGTTTTAGCATTCTTTAGCACTAATTTGTGTTTGTTTGGTCATGCATGCCATGCTTTGTATAGCTATAGTGCATTCTAGCTTGTTAGCTTTGTGTGTCAAGCCCACTAGCATGCATTACTTGGACTATTTGAATGATTTGGCATCATTTCATATGCGATTTTAGTCCATGTTTCATGGTCATGCACTTGCATTTGTCACCCATTCAATGCGTTGGGGGGGTTTACCCCTTTATGCCTTATTATGAACCATTGCGTATGCCTTCATGCCTAAGATTGCGTCCCATCATTTCAATGTGTTTTGGGGGTTATATTGCCATGATATAACTCTGATTTTTATTGGTTAAGTCATCCCATGCTTGGTCTTAATAGGTGTAGTGTAATCCACCTTATTTGCCTTGTATGCATTATGCCGTATGCCCTTCATGCTAGCTTGTTTTGGCTTCTTTCCATACACGTTTTAGTATCATTTTGACATGTTCTAGGAATGTTTTGGGTTGCCTTTGCCATATGCTTCATGCTTTGTATAGTTGTAGTGCAATTGGCCTTGCTAGCTTTGTGTTTTGAATGACTCATGCATGCTATCTTTGAGCTATTTAGATAATTTGGCATCATTTAATACTTCTTTTCAGAGCATGTAGCATGACCATGTTCCCACTTCTTTCATGATCTAAGTGCTTAAAAGTGTTGTGCATTATTGCCTTGCTTATGGCCTAGCTTGTATGTTTGCATGCCTTGACCTTTGAGCCCATAACTTAGCATGTTTTGGTCATTGTCTTGACCTATTTCAGCCCTGTCCATGTTTGGTTCATGCATTTGTGTCATGTATTGCATGCCTCCTTTGTAGTCCTCCTTATTAGCTTTCATGCTTTAAGACCTTTGCATGCTATACTTGTGTTTGATTGAATGATTTGGCATCATTTCTTACTTAATTTTAGTGCATTTAGTGTTGTTACACTTTTGCATTTGTCACTCCTTGAGCCTTCTTAAGGGTTGTGTTCTTAGGCCTACTTGTATGGCCAATGCGTTGTGCATGCATGCCTTGCCTTTTGTGCCTTTATTTTGATGTTATGGCCACTGATTTGGGCATGGCTGAAGTCTACCCACATTCGGTTTAAGCCCATTGAGCATTGTGTATGCCATGTTACATCGCGTTGTGCATGTTATGTTGTTGTTTGCATTGTGCATGCTATGTTCTTGTTCATATTGTGTATGCCATAATCACATAGCATTGTGTATGTCATGTAGTTCATTGCATTGTGTATGCCATGTTGTTTGCATGCTTAGGTCACATTGCATTGAGTATGCCATATCGTTCATTACATTTGTGTATGCCATGTTCATTGCATTTTGTATGCTAGTTGACATTTGCATTGTGTATGCTAATTGCATTGTATCATATTGTTGCATGCTTATGTTGTCTTGCATTGAGTATGCATGCATTAGCATAGTTTGCATGTCATTAGTTTGGTTAAGTTAATCATGCCACATTGCATTGAGTGGGCCATGTTGTTCATTGCATTGTGCATGCATGCCATTAGCCTTGTTAGGTTGTTCATATTGCATTGTATGTTTGCATGCATAAGTTATATTGCATATTTGCATGCTTGTGTTGCATTGCATTTTTGCGTACTCCATGTTACATAGCATTGTGCATTCCATGTTATGTGTTGCATTATGTTTGGAATAGGCGTTAGTCCAAACATGAGAAGCGAGAGACGTTTCATACTTGAAGTAATGAAACGTGCCTCAATTCTCGGTCGCCGATGCTCTTAAGCATACATGATAGAGTTTTAGGCCTTATGTGTTTATGTGTGCATTCATTTTCATATTGAATTGTGCAACTTCGCCTCTCGGCCATCATGCATTGAAATGCGCGATTGGTTGCCCAAGGGTCGAGAACCACACTCCCTTGAGCTTGTGAAATGATAGGGAGGGTGGTTGCGCACACATACCTTGCAAATACATTGCCATGCCCTTTCTTGCTTTCTGTTGCAGCAAACTGGAGGAATGTAGCAACAACTAGTCGACCAGCCAGAAAAACTAGCTGGTCGACCACTTTTTCTGGTCTGCAACAAAGATAGGTGGTCGGCCAGTGGCTGGAGACATCAACAACTGGTCAGCAGCCTCCCTATAGGTTCCCATGGTGGAGTTTAAGCTTTCTGGAGCTTGGTGCAAGTTTCTGAGAGCAGTTGCAAACAGAGGGAAATTGGGGCATCGCGACGGATTTCCGAACGAGGCGGCTGGGCATGCATGCACTCTTCTCACTCTGAGGACATTGTTTTACTGCTTTACTTAGCTAGTTTATGCTTTGGATTCTGTATTTAAGGAGTTAATGTGTTTAGCTGCTTAATTGTTTTGTAATAGTTAGTTAACTAGGATTAGTTAATTAGCTTCGTTATGATGTAATAATTAGTTTAATTAGCTTAGATTAGCTAGTTAGCTTCTTATTCGGTCCCTCCGTCGAGAGAGCCAACTGTTGTATTAAACGTGTGTGTGTATGATGCATGTCTTCCAACCCCTATTTCTTTCCCCCTTTTACTTAACCGCTTACGATGGTTAGTTTTAGGGCATATTTCATTTAGCATACCTTATGCTTGCATGCGTGCATCCATTCATCTGTTTTGCATGCTGTAGACGTCCCCGAACGTCCTGAGAAAATCCCGTTTTGTTCATTGGGGCTTACTACAGTTTGGACTCAATGTCACGGTCCTGTATCTAATCTCGCGGAGTGTAATGCAAGACCGATGAATCATCAAAGAGTCCAAATCCGTCAAATCGTTTTGAAAAATTGATTTTTAGAAAGAAGTGCCAAACATGGACTGCTTTGCCAGATACAGAGTCGCCACCTAAATATTTTATTTTGGGGGAATTTAGAAAACCTTGACTCGTGCCTAAGGCCACATGTCCGTCATCACCAAAGTTGCCTCGGCTCGGGAACTTGGGTATGATTGGGAAAGGTCACTTCGTGAGCACCTCCGCTCACCCGATCAAAGATCGGCCTCTAGTAACCATGATATCGAGTTTTGAAAACATTATGTACTCTTATTCTGGTTATTAGCCTAGAATTACTATGTGATGCACACAACACACAAGTATAGATTGGATCGTTTGAGTTGGAACAAAACATTTCACGTTTGTTTATTCGAAAGATGGTTTGATTGGGCTACTCGCAAGTAGGCTAAGACATGGATTTGCCACCCTTAAGTGGGCTTAAGAAAACATGATTTTGCTACTCTCAAGTGGGCTTAAAACTCTCAATTGGTGAATTGTTCCAATTCAAATAACCCAACCTTCACCCATAGGCATTCAGGCAGTTATATCACATAAGCAAATAGTCTCATGGTAAGCATGTTATCATGGCAGTCACGCACACGCATGCAAGGATGCTAAAGCATAAATACTTACCGAGTACTCCAAGCCAAAGAAAGAAGCTAATTAGAAATCACGCATGAATCCTAACTATGCTGAAATGCCTAATGCAACACATGCAAAAATGCAACTAAGATAGGCTCGGCTATTCTAAAATGGCATATGAAATGTAACAACTGACACACGTATTCAACTTGGAATTGAAATACAATGCAGTTAGTATGATGCGCCGAGCCCGGTGCATGCATGACAGATAAATGGATGCAAACATGCGATCATAAGTATGCTAATTGAAAAGTGCCCTAAACTAACCATCATAAGTTGGTAAATAAAAGGAAGAAAGACGTGGGGTTGGAAGGCATGCATCACACACACACGCACACTTATTACAACATTGCCCTCGTCGGAGGGTCCGAATGAATAGTACAGAATAAACTAGCTAATGTAGGCTAATTAAACTAATTATTACACAACATTATTTAATTAACGAATTAACTAAGTAAGTAAGGAAACTAGCATGCAAATTAAACAAAATGGACTGCCTCAGCTCTGTTCCGAATGATAGGGATGCATGCATGCTCAAGTCGCCTTGTCGGGAAATCCATCGTGATGCCCCAATTTGCCTCTGTTTGCAACTGGTCCCAGAACACTGTACAAAGATCCAGAAGGCTGCTGACCAGTTTTTGCTGCTAGTTTTCGGTTTGCTGCAACAGAGAGCGAGAAAGGGGCATGGCAAAGTATTTTCAACATATGTGTGCATGACCAGTCTCTCCATCATTGCACAAGCTCCAGGGAGTGTAGTCCTCAATCCTCATGCCACCAATCACGCATCTCGATGCATGATGGCCGAGGAGTCGGATTGCACGACTCGATATAAAATGAATGTACATATAAACACAACAAGGCCTAAACTCCATCATGGGTAATCCAAAGTGGCGACCGAGAATCGAGGCACATTTCGTCACTTGGAGTATGAAACGTCCCTCATTTCCCGTGTTTGGACTAAACCCTATTCCAAACACAATGCAATATACATGGCATAAACAATACAACTAGCATGCAACTCTAAACGCAATGCAACCTAATCATGCTAGCATGCGAGGGATGATATACAAACATGCAACTAGCATACACAATGCTATGAACTAAGAATGGCATACTCAATGCACATGAACTATATGGCATATACAATACACATATGAAGATGGACATGCAAGAAGACATGAACAAGGCATACACAATGCAACGATCAAGCATGCGACAACATGGATATGATATACATGATGCAAGATGGACTTAAACTAAAATGAATGGGCCTCAGCCACACTCAAATCAGTGGCCGTACATGATAAAAGTGAAGCAACAACACGCATGCAAACATGCACAAATGCAAGGGACCAAACCTAAAGCACAAAGTGCAACTCCACCAAAGCATGGTAAGCATCAAATATGGCATACAATCACATATTTTCCAGCTCTGAAATGACATGCAAGATGGTCCCGAATCATGCAAACACCTCACACAATGCATGCTAGATGGCCCAAATACCGAAACTAGTGAAGTGGATTACACTATAGGCATGCAAAGCAATACTCAAATGGCCAAACCAGCCCCAAACAATCTCTATGTAGGCCAAAATAGTAGCAAATATGGACTAAAATGATGGCTCACAAAGCATGGAAATGAAGCTCATGCAATGGTCCAAAAATGAGGTATTCATGCATAACTCTCAAACACATTTAAAGAGTAGAAAACATGGGAATATGGCATACATATAAGCTCTGAAATATGATTCACAATGATGCCAAAACATGAAAACACCTCAAAATACACATGCAATAGGCTTCAAAACTCAAAGATAAGCAAGGGTATTGAACTACAACCATGCATAGCAAACATCATTCGACCATGAGGCCCAAAAATAAAGCTAAGGCAGTCCAAAACATGCACAAAATCAGTTTAAGGCATGGCCAAAAAGTGCTAGGATCAAAGGCCAAAATAGCATGCAATGTAAGCCAGTAAAGAGGATTTGCACTACAAGCATGTGAGGCAATAAAGAGGTCACTAAACCAGAAAAATTTAGAGGTATGACATGCCAAATAAAGCCCAAAAACTCATTGAAACATGGTCAATGCATGCAAGAATGAGATGCTCTTTTGATAGGCTATGAAGAGGGTTATTCTACACATGCAAGATGGACACCCAATATGGAAAAACAAGCTCTGGAAAGAGCCTATGCAGGTCCTAAAACTCACTAAAAATGGCTTGAAACATGGCTTGGAAGCATGAAAATAAGTGCTCCTTTGTTAGGCCAAATATGCTAGAAATCAAAACAAGGAGAGAGAGGGTCACCCCTCTCTGATTTTGGCTCTCAAAAATACATAATAACCACTAAAAATCCACTGGATTTCAGTGGTCAAAAGGGCAAACAAATCTCAAAACAAAGGCCTTAATGTATGGCTCAAAACAAGGTGAAATGAAGCATTCGAGGGGGTAGATGACCCCCAACAGAAAAATAATCTTAAACAAACATGTTAAGGACCTCAAAACAAGACTTTTTTCAGTTTACACCAGATCTCAAAAATGCTTGCAAGTATGGCTAAAAGATGGAGAAAAATAAAACTCAAAAGAGGGAATAGGGTGTTACCCTTGTAGCTCAGCAACTTTAGCAGCTTATGGACCAAAAATGCAGCTCCTTAGGACCTCTCAAGACCCTCTAAGAAGCTTAGGTTGGTGTTGGAGGTGTTAGGCTAAGAGGTAGTGTGCAAAGGGGCAAGAACTTAGCACTTTTGAACACAAAATATAGAGACAAGGGGGGATGTATGTGTGTATGGTTAAGCCAAATTCAGAACCCTCCACAAGGAAGGGAAGCCCTTCCTTTATAGGCAAGAGGGACCAAAGCTTCTCCTAGAAGTTTAAAACCAAGATTGAAGATCCACCATACACGTGTATGGAGGATCCAGTCTGTGCCTTCCAGCTGGCACAACTGGCAACAACTCACAGAGACAAAGCTGAGGGAGGCAGGCCGACTAGTTCAGGTGGTCGAATGACCACTTCCCCTGGTTGGCCAACTAGTTCAAAAGGTCCAAGCTCAAGAAAAGTGGTCAGCAGCCCTAAATGGTGGTCTCCCAATTGAATGCAAGTTAGTGGTGTGGTAGGAGACCAGCAATTGTGGCCCAAAAATGAGGGAGACCAGTTACCTGACAAGAAAATTGGCCGGTGGGGGAAAATTAGTCTCCAAGGAGAAAATATGGTCTCCTACCCTTGTACCACCTTCTGAACAATGAAAATAGGGTCCATGCCAAAAATAAACCAAGACGGATGCAAAACAAGGGTTCGGGGGCCAAAATGCGCAGCCGGGTGCCCCGAAAACTGACTGTTAACCATCGAAAGTGGCGTGCGACCACGAAGATGGTCTCCCGGGCCACAGTGTCCCTCTAGAGAGAGGAAACAAGGTGTGTGCCAAAAATCGTGCCAAACGGAGAAAGTTAAGCAGTCCCAAACCGAGGCGCACGACCGACGGCTCCGAAAACCAAAAACTGGTCTCCAAACGGGAAAAGTGGCCTACGACCATGGAAAGTAGCCTACGGCCACTGAGAGATGGTCTATGAGACCTCTCCCTTCCTTCGGGAAGAGAAAAAAAGACCTGGTTTGCAAACCGAGGCAAAGCGTAAAAGGGTCCCGAGGTCCGGGGGTAAGGCTCTCAGCCGAAACTCCGAAACCTCAGAACGAGCACAACATGCACCATCACCAAGTGCTCAATCGATGACGTCTGAGTCTTAAGGTCGGTCAAAAATGGGGTGTCTACACATGCACCGGGCTCGGCGCATCATATAAACCAACATTGTATTTTCAATACACTTACTTGAATACGTGTTCAAACAGCATGTTATCGAGTTGCATTTCACATGACATTCTAGATAGTCGAGCCTATCTTAGCTGCATTTTTGCATGTGTTGCATTAGCCATCTTAACATGAACTAGGATTATGCCTGATTTCTAACTAGTTCTCTGTTTTGGCTCGGAGTACACTGTGAGTGTTTACGCTTTAGCATACTGCATGTATGTTAATGTTGCCATGAAAGCATGCTTTCCACGAGGCTAACTGCTTATGTGATTAACTTCCTGAATGCCTGTGGGTGAAGGTTGGATTTCTTGAATTGGAACAATTCATCAAATCCCTATTTTAGCCTACTTACGAGTAGTAAACTTCAAAAAGATAAATATTTGGTGTTTTGCAATGAGTGAAGAGATTAATTTTAGGAAAAATTACTCATAAATCTCATGTAGGAAAATGTTTCTCTATATAGTCCTCTATGTTTTTTTGAAAACCATTTAGTCCTTTTTTATTTTTGGTATGATTTTTTTTAAAAAGTATTGTATGTCTAGTTGACTGTTTTGCCCATATTTTTACGATTTTCTTTTGATTTGTTGTTGCTATTGGTTTGGTAAGGTATGGGATAACATTCCTTTTTTGAAAGGGGGGGTGCGTGGACTGCGGGATGAGACGGGGGGGATGTTGCGGTGTTTTTCCAATTGAGCAGCGGGTTTGATCAAATTGAGTGGGTCTCCTTGTGCGTGATTTGATGTTGCGACAGTCTTTGATTTAAAGCTGATTTAGGTTATTATTTTGGGTCTTTTTCAACTCTAGTTCTGAAGATTTTGGTTCATTTATTTGGTGAGGTCTTTCCTTTTGTTTATTTGTGATTATTTAGAATTCACCTAAGGGTGGTTTTGTGAGACCATTGGTGTCTCGTTTGTAATCGTTTGGAAACTTATTTGGTTGATAGTGGAATCGGATTTCGATCCCGTGGACGTACCTTACATTGCAAGAACCACGTAAAATTCTCGTATTGCTTTTGATTTAATTTTTCCGCATTAGTTTTTATTCCCATTGATTGATTTACTTGTGGGGAATTACATATTTTCCCTAACACAAATGCAATTTGGACTTCCTATTACCAAGAATTTTAAATTCAACAATGACCAATTTCAACATCTTCTTGCTAATCTGCATTGCATTTGCTTTGGTGTTTTGCAAAGTCAATGTGGATGTTGCTGGCGAAGCACATTATTGAATGAAGTGTGATAGCACGATTGCTGATATCCACTGTAATGGTTGCAGGGAGCTTTTGGGTTGGAAATTCGTAAGAATCACAAAAGTTTATACCATTTTTGAGATTCTATATTTATCTATTCTTACATACTGACTAAAAATCTTCTAACAAAATGCAACTATATGTATGCTTAGGTTGGAGTGCCACAGGAAAGAATTGCAGTTCTGACCGGAAGATTCGTACTGCATTGGTAAGTTTTGAAACAAATAAATACTATTATACTTCAACAGCATTGTTACATGCACAGAAAAGTACATTTTGTTCACCAATTCTGTGCACATATGTTTATTTTATGTATATTGTTAGTTATACTTCAATTTTGAGTTTCTTATGGATTTGATTCAAAATCTGCTCATAGGAATAGGATGCCAAGGTGGGATGGAAACAATATGCTATATGCAGATACAAATGAACCTGTTGAAAATGCTTGAATTGGCTGATGGAGGACTACTCATATACATTTGTTGTTTGGTGTATGAATTTTTCACTGTTTAGGATAATCGCTTTCTATGCACAAACTTACGATTTTGTTATCTTCTTATGATCTCTGAGCAGGAACAGACCCAAGTCTAGATGGTAAGGGGCCATGGTCCCCCTGCCTTGGCTCAATTGCTTTGTGTATACTGCTGCTACTTTATATCCATTTCCATATGTGTATGTGTATTGGCCCTCCCAGTTGATAAATTTTGTTTAATTTTCACCCCCACTTTCTTTTTTTTTATTCTGCTTTTAACTCGAATAATTTCTTGAATTTTACGTTGTATTTGATTAATGAATTTGAATAGAAATTTAAGAAGGAAAAGAAAAAAAAAAGTGAAATATGGACAAAATATATAATTACATTTCATGTACATAATTTTTTTTTCTTTTCTAAATTTCTACTCAAATCCATGAATCAAACACAATCTTAATATAACCCATTTTTATATTTCTAATGTCTCTTGTTATTCTCTCTTCTTTTTGTTTTCCCCTTCTTCTTGTGTTTTATTTTATTTTATTTATTTATTTTTCTTCTTGTGTTTTATTCTCTTTTCTAACTCCATAGCAGAACAATTATATTATGATGATTATATTTTTATGCCTAATTCTTTTTATAATATTATATATTGTTGCATTAGTATAATGAGTTCTATAATTCATAGTTGTTGCTAATGCAATAATATTATGTTATATGATAAATAAAATGTGATAAAATCTTACTCTTTTTTTTTTTTTTTTAATTTTGTAATTTTTTTATTTCTTGTGTAGTGCTTACTGCCTAAGTGAGTGGTTTTTCAAAAATAAAAAATGCAATTTGGTCAGTAAAAAAAAAATCTTAATTTAAAAGAAAAATCTACATTAAATGAATATTTTATTCTAGATTTTGGCCCCCTAAAGGATAGAATCCTTGTTCCGTCCCTGTCTCTGAGGAACATATGTCTATTATTACAATAGAAAGCAGGTTTTGGACTATGTTTGAAGTATAGCTTTGTCTGCAAATATAGTTTGTAATTAGCTTTACTTTCTATTATTTGTTCTGTTTTTCTTTCTATACCATTTAAAATAAGAATTTTGAGCATATATGCGTTTGGATAGAGAGCAATTAGGGAATGTCAGTGAGAAAGTTGCAAACTAAAGGTTAAACTTTATAAATTGTCTGAAAAATTGCATGACATAAATATTGGAAATGATTATTCTCAAAAGATTAAACTTCAAAATTTTCATTCTCACATTTAGTTTACTAAAAAAACTGATAGAAAATGCATTGCAGATAAAATCATTATTAAGGAACTATAACCTTATGGAAAGACTAGGAGAAATTTATAATGCGCATCTTTTCAAATGATACACAAAATGTTATGATTTTTTATAATGAACGTTATGATTGTTTGTGATGTGGTTATGATATTTTATAGTAAAGTTATAAATATCAAATTTATGATGTGCACCCTAAAGTTAGGAATGATAATGTTATGACATTTTGTGATTTTTGTTATGAGACTTTAAGATTTGTTATGACATTTTTCAGTGAAAAAAGTTATAACTTTTGTAGTGAAAAAGCTATGACATTTTAAGTTTAAGTTATGAAATTTTATAAAAAAGTTATGAAGGCATACAATATGCACCTTTTTGAGGGTGCACATTGTAACATCTCCCGAAAGACTAAGGTACAAGAGGTATATATTCATAGCACCGTATAATTATAGAAGAAAATGATATAGTTTCATACTTTCTGAGTCATAACTAAAAAAAAAAAAATCATAACCAAAAACAAAAAATGCCATAATCAAATATCTCAAAATATTGTCATAATTAAAGAAGAAAATTAGTCATAAGTATAGAAGAAAATGACGAACTAAGGGTGTATATGTTATGTACATGTGTCTAATAAAATTCTCCTAATTCTATAGAAGAAATGATTATTTCATTCTATTTTAATTTCATTCGAGTAAATTAGAAGTGACTTAACTATTAGGCCACTTAGACTATCGCCTAAGGCCTATAAAAAATTTTAAAAGAAGTTTATTGTCGAAAGCCTTAACTTTTAGGCTAGTTTGTTTACCGGCGTGGGTGCTGTACTAGATTGATATGGATGTGGTCCCACCCACAGCTTGTTTTGTGTGATTTGAGAGGGAGGATTGCTAGTGTGGAGGACTTAGTAATCTCCCTCAGTAGGAGGATTAGCTTGCGTGAATTTTGGATGGAATTAGAAAAATAGTGAGTGGATTGAGTATATTTTGTATACAAATTTTATTTTTTTTAATTTTTTTTTTACCAAGTGCACCTGTTTGTTTTAATTTGTTTTTATTTTTTTAATACAGAAATAATTTATTTATTTTATTTGTATAAAAATAAATTTCCCATCACTAACCATCTCCCACACTATCACCAAACAAACACACTTTACTTAATCCCCTCACTAAGCAATCCCTACATTAACAATTTCTTTTAACTATCATTTCACCAATAATCTCATCACAACTAATCTGCCAACAAACGTGGCCTCAAATATGATCTCATTTTTATTTTTAAGTCTAAGGCCATGGTTATACTCTCGAG
>NW_021025919.1:9014-42278 GCF_004153795.1 Camellia sinensis
GACTTATCAGCACGCCGGGTGGCCAGGTCTCCCGACCGAGTTGACTGGATGGCGATACGGGTCGTTTTACCCAATTCCGATAGAGCCTCCTATGCCCGATCACTGATATGTCAGTGATCCTGACTCATCACTGGTATGTTCTACTGCTTTTCATTTACCACTCAAATACTTAGGCATTCATTTATTCATTGATGACTTGAGCTTGTATCTGCAGCCTCCCAGAGAGTATACGGAGGGGTTACTCGGGTTAGTAGCCCCACTCGAGGGCATGGTCCTGCGGAGAGAGACGCAGTTGTCCATCGTCGGTGTCCCGGTACTCTTTAGTTTTCTTGCATTTATCATACTTCTGACGACATGCTGAACTTGAACATTTCACTGCATTGATTGACTGTATGTATAGAGCACATCTGACACACACCACATTCATGTACTGTATCTGCATACACCCACCCCTTGTAGTTTTCTTGCATCTACATCTGATATACATACTTTGGCTGATGTATTCAAATTGCGCTCTTTCTTTTCAGATGCCTCTGCTACATACTGGGCCACAGGTCGGGCCATCCAGGCCTCCTCGGAGAGGGGGTTCGACTCGCGACTGAGGCAGACACAGAGCACCTGTCGTAGAGGAGGAGTCTAGCGAGGAGGAGGAGCCTGCACATCCCCAGTCAGAGACATCTACCGGGAGAGAGGAGAACTCTGGTTCCGGTTCCGGTAATGGAGATGATGTCGAGGAGGATTCCGAGGGCGGCGACTCCATCCCGATGATGATGATGGTGCAGAGACTGTTCCGCAGAAGAGGACGAAGAGGGCCTCTTACTCCTGTGCTTGATAGCATTGATGTGGCTGTTCCCTGCTTTATTTGCCTTTTTTTTACTAGTAGTTGTAGCACATTGTACATTATTAGGCTGTTTTATTTTCTGTAAAACTTGTACCCTTGTTGTAAAATGTTATAACAAATGAAGCATGATGGAATGAAACAGCTTTTTGAAAAAGTGTTGTATTTTATGTTCTTAGCATTGCATCGCATCATTTTGCACGAAAATGAGATTGAATGGAATTGTGCACTGAAAATTGCCAAGTCAGGTAATGAACCGACACAACAAACTAAACAACTTAACTTACTAAGAAACAACGAAACCTTAGCAAGTTTACAACTCGATAAGCAAGACACAACAATGTTGATTTAACAAAGAGTAACAACTCGATACAACTCGATAAGCAAGACACAACAATATTGATCAAACAAAGAGTAACAACTCGATACACAAAACTCGCCAACTCAACAAAACTTAACAACTCGATAAACAAAACAAAAACTTGATAGGCAAAACAACAACTCGATAAGCAAGACTTAACAACAACTCGATAAACAAAATGTATTTCAGACGATCTGGATGACGGAACGCATCCGAAACAAAGGAAAACTCGCACCTTCAACACTCCCAATGCATGGAAATGGTAGGAACTCTCTTCTAGAGGCTAGGACAAGACCAAAGCCACACTTCTCTCCATGGTCGACCACCTAAGGGAGCTGGCCGATCAGTTTTTTTCAATGAAGACCGAAGGGGTGGTCGGCCTACCAGAAAAGGTGGTCGGTCGACCACTTGCCGCGGCAACCACCAGTTTGTTGACACGTGTCCCCCGAACAGTGCCTTATCCTCAATAAAAGTCCCAGCTTCTTGGCTCATTCATTTTATCTCAGTTTTGCATCAAAATAGAGGCGTTCCTCATCCAAAATCTCACAGCTTGGATTGCTTCTCTAGATGGCTCGGAAAAGTTGAACTTCCGGGGCTTCGGCTTGAATGCACTATTCACGCTGGGCCGTACTCCACTGCATCTTCCTTTCCTCCATGCCGCGGTAAGGTTTTGGAACCCGGTAACACACATCTTTAGCTTTAGCGAGCAAGAGATGTGTCCTACTTTCAAAGATTTCCAAGCTTTGATGGAATCCGAGTGCAATGAGGAAATCTTGCCTCAACTCCGATTTGGCCACGTCCAAGCCCTAGGACAAATGTGCGGCCTCACTTTGCATGACGCTCGATCATTGATTCATGACGGGGAGCTGGACATCCCAAGCTTAGTTCGCTGGTTTTATGATGCTGGTGACCACGGCGACCATCATTGGCAAGGCTATCGGCGACACGCGCTTTGCCTATGCTTGCTATCTCATTTCTTGCTTGCCCCGGGCTCCAGTGGATTCAGTGTCCGGTTGATCGAGGTTGCCCAAGGTTTGAAGAAAGGCAAGAGCTACATCGCCATGGCATTAGCCGAGACATTGATGGGCTTAGACATTTTTCATCGCCGGGAGACGGCTAGGCTTGCGAGGAGCCCACTACTATTGCAGGTAATGTTTCCCACCCAATCTCACATATGTATTGCTCACATCACTCTCGCTTGGGCCACGCCCAAGCTTTAGGACGGATATGTGGCCCCACTATGCATGAGATTTGGTCTCTGATCTGCAACGGGGAACTGGACATCCTCGGCTTGATTCATCGTTTTTCCACTGCTGGTGACCGCGGCGACCATCATTGGCAGGGCTATCCGGCGACACGCGCTTTGCCATGCTTGCTATCTTATTTCTTGCTTGCCCCAGGCTCCGGTGGATTCTGTGTCCGGTTGATCAAGGTTGCCCAAGGTTTGAAGGAGGGTAAGAGCTGCATTGCCATGACATTGGCTGAGACATTGATGGGCTTAGATGCTTTTCATCGCCGGGAGACGACTAGGCTTGCAGGGAGCCCACTACTATTGCAGGTAATGTTTCCCACCCAACCTCACATATGTATTACTCACATCACTCAGCCCTCAGGCTCGGTTTTTCTCACGAAACCCTTTTCTTTCTTTTCTCTCATCGTACATCTCTCTATTCTTTATTCTCTCATTTTTTTTATCCCTCCCTAGGTGTGGTTGATGGACAAGTTACAGATTGTGGAGTCTTTCGCGGCTACTTTTTTCGACAACGCCTAGTCGATGCCCTGGATGAGGGGTGGTGGTACAACTGGATGTGCAGTTTGTCCGCGGACCACATTGCTTGGCGTTGCCCTTGGCTCAATCTGCCGGCAATGAGTTACAACATGACCTGTCAACTTGGGATTCAATTGATTGGCATGACACACTGTGTCTTCTACTTTCCGTTCCGGTTCCAACGCCAGTTCGAGCATGATCAGACTTGCCTGCCAGAGGAGATAGAGTACCCTGCTGCATTCCCAGCCCGAGGCGCACAGCTTGCCCGGTATGCCACAGCATGGAGGACTAGAGAACTCCTGGCTCCCGCTCCCACTTTCAGTTGCACCTTGTCTGATGAGTGTTTGGATTGGCTCAATGAAGAGGCACAGGAAGGGCCCACTTTGGCATCGGAGGCTTCGACCAGCTCTGGGAAAGGGCGCAGGAACACCTGACTTATCTATGCCCCGGATTTATTACTTTGTTAGTACTTTCAAGTTTTCTTCATGAATGTAATAAAAAACAACTTCAATTTGTATGCAAGAGCAGGAGAACTATGTATTGAAATCAATGAAATTGAAGGTTATGGGTACTGAAAATTTTCCGCTTTGGTTCAAAAATGGTCTAGGTTGTAAAAAGATTAATTTTGAACAAAGTCAACTTTTATTAAAACTTTTCAAAACCATTTTCGATATGGATCAGAACTGGACATGCCTGAAATCTGTCACTGAGATGCACAACCCCAGATCCCCGCAACTGGAAAGTGGCCCAACTTGGTAAGCTTAACAACTCGATAAGCCAAGCAACAACTCAATAAGCAAGTGACGGAACGCATCCGAAACAGAGGTAAACTCAGACCTCGAGTACTCCCAGCACACAGGAAGGCTAGGGACTCTCTTCTGGAGACAAGAAAAAGCTGCAGACCACCTTTTTGCTCATGGCCGACCACCACGCCCTTTGCGGGTTTTCAACCTTGCGAGCTCAGTTTTTATATTTTCTAATTTTTTGTGCTCTAACTTTTGCCTAGGTCGCCCTTTCGGGTTTTCGGCCTAGCGAGCCTCTCATGGGTAATATTTCTTCAACTTGTCCATGTTGATTGGTTGTGAAAACTCTAGGCCATCTAGATCCATCAGAACCACAGCTCCACTTGACCAGATAGCTTTAATGATGTAGGGACCAGTTCAATTGGGTCGGAACTTGCCCCTTGGGTCGTGGATGGGAGCTCGGTTGTCCTTGAGCACCAAATCTCCTTCCTTTAGATTCCTGGACTTAACTTTCTTGTTGAAAGCCCGGGCAATTCTGCGTTGATAACCTTGAACATGGTACAGTGCTTTCAATCTTCTCTCATCAAAGAGCATGAGTTCCTCAAATCTACTCTGCTGCCAATCTGCTTCGGCTATTTGACACTCAGCCAACACTCGCAATGACGGAACCTCAATCTCGTTAGGTAGAACGGCCTCCATCCCTTAAACCAATGAATACAGAGTCGCTCGGGTAGAAGTTCTAATTGAAGTCCTGTAGCCCCACAGAGCAAATGGCAGCTTATTTGGCCAATCCCGGTAGGTTTCCACCATGTTCTGCAGTATGTGTTTGATATTCTTGTTGGCGGCCTCGACCGCTCCGTTGGTTTGCGACCGGTATGTGGATGACTTATGGAAAACCACGTTGTATTTTTCCAACAAGTCAATCACTTCCTTCTTGAAGTGGGAACCGTTTGACCTCGTTCGAGACCCCATAACGACAGATGATGTTGTTTCTGATAAACTTTGCAACGTGCGACGCCTTCAACACTGCATAAGATTGGGCCTCAACCCACTTCGTGAAATAATCTATCGTGACTAGGATGAACTCATGCCCATTCGACCCCTTCGGAGTAATAGCCCCGATCACATCGATTCCCCAAACTGAAAATGGCTATGGCGAATTCATATTATACAGCTTCGACGGCGGAATGTTCATGCGGTTCGCATGGATCTGACATTTGTGGCATCGCCGAACAAAGCCGATACAATCCTCCTCCATGGTGGACCAATAATAACCTTGCCTGAGGATCTTCCATGCTAGCATTACCCCGTTCATATGCGCACCGCATTCCCCTCCAGGGATGGCCTCCATCAGGCATTTTGATTCTTCAGCTTCAATGCACAGCTTATGCATTCCCAGATGACCTCTCTTATACAATTTATCTCCGCAGATGATGAACTGAACGACCATTCTTCTGATTACCCTCTTATCCTTGGCATTTACCCCTGGTGGATATGCTTCTTTCTCCAAGAAATTCCAAATATCTTCATACCAGGGGTTCTCATCTTGAACCTCATCTATAGCAGCAATTGACTCATAAGCCGGCACAAATTTCTGGTTGATAATGACTGGACGCATCCGGACTCCAAACGGGATGTCTATCATGGAAGATATAGTTGATAGTCAAACTGCGAACCTATTGTTTTCTCTTAGTAGGTGAGTGAAGTTTAGCTTCTCAAACCAAGAAATCAGCAGGTCCAAGGTCTGGTGGTACATTATCATCTTTTCTTCTTTGACCTTCCAATCTCCCTTAGCTTGGGATACAACAAGGTTCGAGTCCCCAATGACGTCTAATCGTCTTGCTCCTAGTTCCAAGGCCGCTTCTAAACCAGCAATCCATGCTTCGTACTCTGCTTCGTTGTTCGAGACTTTGAATCGGAGTTTAAATGCTAAAGGGATACGGGAATTGTCGGGTGTTATCAGCAACACCCCTATCCCATACCTATACTAGTTTGACGCTCCGTCAAAGTACATCGTCCAATACTCATGCTACCGCTCTTCCTTGACTAACTTGCGCGTCACATATTTCAGTATCGAATTTGGAAACAACAGCACCGACGAGCTAGCCTACCCGTAAAGTGCTGGTTTCTTGAAGAGATATTTGATGGGATCTAGTCGTGAAACCAACATTACGGAGTGAGCTAACAGGTAGTGCCGCAGCTTCCTGGTAGCCCATACCAAGGCTAAGCAAGCCTTTTCCAATGGTGTGTAGCGAGTCTCATACTCCAGCATCTTCTTGCTCAGGTAGTAGATGGCTCTCTCCACTTTGTCCTCTGATTATTGCGCGAGCATGCATCCCATTGTAGTCTCAGTTACTGAAAGATACAAAATCAACAGTCTCCCCGACTCTGGCGGTGACAACACGGGTGGGTTCTGTAAGTATTCCTTGATCTGTCCAAAAGCAGCTTGGCATTGGCCGTCCCATTGAAATTTCTTTCCTTTCTTCAGGAGGCCAAAAAGTGGTTCGCAAGTCAAGGTTAATTTTGAAATAAACTGTCTTATGAATTGCACTTTACCCAGAAAGCCTCGCACCTCCTTTTCAGTCCTTGGTGGTGGCATTTCTAGGATGGCCTTGATTTTGGAAGGGTCGACTTCGATACCTCTCTGTGTAATCAAAAACCCCAGCATTTTCCCTGCTGTAACACCAAACGTACACTTCTGAGGATTCAGCCGCAACCGAAATTCTCTGATCCTTTGAAAGAACTTTTGCAAGGCGGTGTAGTGGCCCTCTCTTTCTTTGGACTTGACAATCATGTCGTCCACGTACACCTCAACCTCTTTGTGGATCATGTCATGCAATATCATGGTCGCGGCCCGTTGATATGTAGCTCCAGTATCCGTCAGCCCAAATGGCAGTCTTTTCTCGATCTTCGGTACCATCACTATCTGGTTGTAGCCTGAAAAGCCATCCATGAACGAAAGCAAAGCATGCCCCGCGGTGAAGTCCACTAACTCATCGATATGCGGCAAGGGGAAATCGTCCATCGGACTAGCTCTATTCAAGTCCCTGAAATCCACGCATACCCGGATCCTACCATCCTTCTTCGGCACCAAAACGATGTTGGCCAACCAAGTTGGGTATTCGGATACCAGCAGGAAACGAGCGTCAATTTGCTTGGTGATCTCTTCCTTAATCTTGAGAGCCCAGTCCGGGCGGATCCTTCTGAGTTTTTGTTTAACGGGTCGTGCCTCGGGGTCAAGAGGGATCCGGTGCTGTACAATCTCAGGATCGATTCCAGGCATGTCTTCGTAGGACCATGCGAAAACATCTTTGAAATCTTTTAATAAAGCGACTAAGCGCTCACGTTCCTCCGAAGACAACGTGGACCCGATCTGGACTCGTCGCGAGTCCTCCTCAGTACCAATATTCACAGTAGTGATTTCATCCATTAAGGGTTTAGCAAATCTTTCCTGCTCTTGTTCAATTAAGCGTTGCAAAATCGGAGGAATTTCTTCCTCATCGATTTCATCAAAATTTTGAAAGACTGAGTTAATGCAATAAATCAAGGGCACAGAAAAGTACTCAGAAACCATAGCCACATCATTCTCATTAAGCACATCCAAATCGTTTGATTCTTCAGTTACAACAGACTTAAAAGAGAAAGAAAAAGACAACCTGGACAAGACTGTGGTATCCGGGTTATCACCCTCTGGAATACCGGACTCAAACTCAGTTGAGCTGGAACCTGATTCTGACTCAACAAACTCAGTGGAATCAGATTTCGGCTCACTACCTGACCCGGTGATGCTTGACAAAAATCCCTCTTCATACTACCAAGTGAGAGAGAGTGCGATAAATGCATCCAAAATGTTTGCTGGTAGGCCCGCAGTTGTTTCATTCCCGATCACGCATACTGAGAGGTTATGCCCTAAGCACTTCTGTTCAATCGAAGGATCTAGAAGTAGACACGCCAGCGCTACCCCCATTTCACTTTCGGCGTCCTCAGACTCCACTTTCTTACTTTGCTCAGCCTCAGCTAGTGGGTCCGTCTGCTCTTCAGCAACGTCATCCCCGGATAACTGCAGGTCAAAGAAGATCTCAAACTCAGGCACGCGCTTCCTCTCCGCGTTTAACCATGGTTCCGGGAAGCCGCAAAATGGAAAGTCCTCCCCCTCCCAGACGAAGCGTCCGTTTAGGGTACCCTGGATGGGTCGGTGCATTAACTCATAAGGCTTCCCGGCCTTCTTTGCTCTGGCTCTCCCAGCCATCCTTACCCTTCCTTATCCAATCCTCCTTGGTGGGCAGATAACCCAAACCAAAAGTATGCGGGTTGTGTGGCACTTCGGCCAATGCTGCAACGCCCTTTCGGCCGCTCTTTCCCAATCCCATCCCGGGGATGTGTTGAAGCTTGTTCATGAGGTATATTGATTGAGCATTAACATACACCCCCTCATTAACAGCCAAAATGTTCTGCACGACCCGGGCCTCAGCCAGAGTGAAATCGGATAAGAACACATCCTCCATACCGTGCTCAATTTCCAGGACTGGTGTATACACCTCCAACGGTGGATAGATCGATGAATTCCCCAAAACGATGGCTACTCCCTTCCCATGGGGGTATTTCACCAGCTGATGCAAGGTGGACAAAACTGCCTTTACTTGGTGCAACCACAGCCGTCCCAAAAGTAGATTGAAGGTCACAGGAACTTCTAAGACATGAAAGTTTACCTCGTGCTGTCCCGGCCCAACCTTGGTTTGAATTTTCACTGTCCCCATTACTTGCCGACTTGTGTTATCATATGCCCGAATCACCTGGGCTGTCGGCACAAAGTCCGCGGTCTTTATACCGATTGCATATGCAGTTCTTGCCGAGCACACATTGATGGCGGACCCTATGTCGATAAGCACCATGGGTATCCATTTGTTTCTGCACTCCACAGAGATGTAGAGTGGCTTGTTATGGTTCACACCCTCAGGTGGCAACTCTTTGTCGGAGAAAGTCAACATCGGGGTAGCCCCTCCCGGAAAAACTAAGCCCACCAGCTGTTTGGGCGTGGTGTCTATAGAGAGCTTGGCCTCGTCCATGGCTGATAAGACAGCTTGTCGATGCACTCATGATGCCTTAAGCAGTCCCCAGATAGAGATGTCTGCCTATATCTTTTTTAACTGCTTCAGTACAGCCTCTTCTTCGATTTGCTTCACTTTTTGCTTCTCTGCCTCCTTATCTTTCCCAGACGCCTCTGGCTGATCTAGATGTGAAGGCTTGAAATACCGTCCACTCCTAGTCATATGGTCGACTTCACCAATGTACTAGGTATCGTCTGGTTGATTGCTCCCCCAGTCTTCATCCGTGTGGGCAAGACATAGATCATCATCTTCCCACCACATTTTGTCAGCAGCCAACAGACACCTGTCCGACTCTGGTACAATTGTACTAGCTGTACTTTCCGCCCACATGCTTGCAGCATTCTCCATCCTCGTGCATGCAGTACTTTCAGTCCCCACGGGGGCCTTGGCTTTTCTGATTCTCTCAAACTCCTCGATTCCTTTTTGCTCCAACTGCGCAGTTCAGCTGCCTGCTCTATGACTCCTGTATTCAAAATGCCCAGATCTTGAGCGAAATTCTTAGCACCGGCGCTCTCCGGCAATGCATCTTGATTTCCGGCCTTTCCGGCCACAACTGATATTCTTGCCCCTGTCGGGCCCTATTCTGGTTAGAACTCTTCCACAACATCCAGTTGATCATCTAGTCACCCGGTAACCTCTGCTGACTCCCCAAAATCTGACCAGTTGACTACCATGCCCTATAGATCTTGTTCATCGAAAAATTGGAGGTTAGCAAAGTCCCCTTCCACAGTTGCTAAGTCATCTATCCTCTGACTAGATTCATCTCCCTGTATCACACAAAGCTCTGCCCCTGCCGGCAATTTCACATTCGGCCCAACCTGGCCCACTAATAGAATGTAGTCACTCGGACTATATACCTCCTCAGCGAAACTCCTAGATTCCTCAGATTCTGACTCAATAATCCCATTCTGCCCTAAAATCTCCCCTGTTCTGTCTTCGACAGTCACCACCATTGGTTCGGGTTGGGTTCTGGAGATGTCCAACATGCACAAGTCAGTACAGTCAGGAAGGAGCACCTCCGGCTTGGGTAGGTGGGACGGGGTGATATATATGCTAGGATTGTAAGGCACGACCCCAGTCTGGATACATTTGGGGGGTGGAGCTTGGTTGTGCGGTGGGAGAGGATTTATTGTGACATTGGATTTTTCGGGAGGCACAATCACCTGCTTGTCAACGAGAACCTGAATCTCGTGATGCAATCTAAAACATTGGTCAGTGTCGTGACCATGTTGTTGGTGATATGCGTAGTATTTTGCTGGGTTATGAGAGGGAGGGAGTGGATTTGGCAATGGCCTCGGCTCCAGGGGCTTTAAGTGCCCTTTTCTGATTAAAACCCCTAGAGCCTTGGACAGGGGCATATATAATGGGGTGAAGTTTCTCTGGCCTCGAGGTTGGTATTTGGTGGTTTGTGTGTTGCTTCCGGACGTGCCGGAGAAAGCTGTAGCTGCCATGGGTCTTGGAGGGGGAATGGTGGTGACCATGCTTACTTCTGAAGCTCTAGCATTTGCGGCAGTGCTGGTGCCTGTATTGTTGTTGCGGTTGAAGGTTCTTCTGGGTTGCTCTCTGTCATTATCAATCAAGCCCTGTTTCAAGGCATCTTCAATATGTATTCCCATCTCATGCAAATCTGAAAAGGTAGGGAAAAGGAACACGATCATTTTCTACATCAGCTTAGGCTGGAGATTGCGCACAATCATCCAGATTTGGTCTTTATCAGTAGGCCTTAGGGTCATCATTGAGGCCTTCGCCCTCCACCTGGCTACGAACTCTAAAAAACTCTCCTTAGGCTCCTGCCTTGTTGTCTCAAGATCACGGGTTATAATCTCGATTTGCGTATTATAGGAGTACTGTGCAATGAAAGCCCCGGCCATCTCATCCCAGTTTCGCTTAACATCATTTTCTAATTTTGCATACCAGATAGCGGCCACACCCGACAGGGTTCGGCCGAATAATGAAAGCTTCTACGGTCTAGTGAGGCCCATCGGCCGTAGTATATCTGAGAACAACCGGAGGTGCACCATGGGATCCCCAGATCCGTCAAAGCGGTCGATTTGTGGCATTTTGAACCTATCTGGCAGCGTCACAGCCACGTCAGTATACCCGTCCTCAATGTCCGGGATAGACTTCACCCCTTGGGATTTCTTGAACAACTTCTCAAGCTTGCTCAGTTTCAACGCGATAGGGTCAACCTTGAACTCGGAGGGAGAGTCTAGTTGATTGATAGACGTAGGTGCCTTGGATAATTATGGTAGAATTGGGGGCGGAGCCAACCCTGTCGGAATGTCTGTCTTTCCCTGGACATTTGGCACCTCCCCTGGTGGTGGAATTCCTGGTGGGGGAGGAGCTTGGTGCGAAGCAGATGCCCCAATTTGTTGTTGCAACCTGGCAATTAACTCTGCCTGCTGGGCCATGATCTCGGCCTGTTGTTTGGCAAATTCATCTCGACGAATAGCGCCCTGCTGCATGGCTCTCATGGTGTCCTGCATCTGACGCATCATTTCCTCAACTCCTATTGTTCCTGCCATACAGCCCTGATCAATCTGAACTACCAGTAGGTCTAACTCTGGAGTAACCTCGGGAAGCTCAACCTGACTGTTCAAAGTCCACTGATCTGACAATCTTTGCTCAGATACACTGCGTTTCCTCGACCTCCATCTGATAACTGGGGGTAGAGAGTGGAACACTGGTTGTCCGTCGACCAGATCCTCAGATCGATTGAGTCGGCGACCTCTTGTCCAGAGTGCTTGGGAAATATCAGCTTGGTCTGAAGCAATTGTGCTAAACTACCTAGCAAAAAGATAAATAAAGCAATAATAAGAAAATAAACAACCAGACAAACGGGCAGCATAACGGCTTAAAATAAATACATGACACACAGTCGGGCATCACAACACACAGTCAATAAGCTGAAAATACTATTCTCAAACACCAATCATTATCCCCAAATCACTGCCCCCAAAACTGAACTATCCGCAGATAACTGATTCCCAAAATACTGAACCGGTGCTCGCAGGCCTGATGTCCCAAACTCTCAAACTGATACTTGCATTCCTGTAGAGACGCACTCTAAAAGCACATAACAAGAAAGTGAGAGCCAAAACACCCCTATATTGGGGTAGGGTTTCTCTGTCCTATTTTCTTAGGAGCTATGGTTTCACTACGCACACAGTGGTTTCATACAACCTATAATCGGGCAAGCAACCTGTCCTAGCTTTGGAATGGTCACTATGGATTCCAATATGCACTAGGTCAAATGGTCAAAAAGGGTGCCCTGGTAAAACTGGGGTTTGTGTTCCCGTCGTGGCAGAGACCGCAACCGGTCAGCCTTATGGCACGTTTCTCGAAGCGAGCCTCCGGCAAGCCATTCAGGAATAGCATACGACAAACACGGTGTCCTAGGCGCACTAATGCAAATGCAATGCAAAGAAACACACAAGTGTAGTCAAAACCAGATATCACGAGTTCGAGTCAAGTTCTCTAACTCCCCAGCAGAGTCGCCAGAAACTGTAGACATCCCCGAACGTCCCGGGAGGGAATCCCCCATTTTGTTCATTTGGGCCCACTATAGTTCAAACTCAAGTGTCACGGTCCTATATCTAATCTCGCAGAGTGCAATGCAAGACCGATGAATCATCAAAGAGTCCAAATCCAGCAAATTATTTTTGAAAACAGATTTTTTTTGAAAGAAGTGCCAAACATGGACTGCTTTGCCAGATACAGAGTCGCCACCTAAATATTTTATTTTGGGGGAATTTAGGAAACGCTGACTCGTGCCTAAGGCCACGTGTTCGTCATCACCAAAGTTGCCTCGGCTCGGGAACTTGGGTACGATTGGGGAAGGTCATTTCGTGAGCACCCCCGCTCGCCCGATCAAAGATCGGCCTCTACTAACCATGATATCGAGTTTTGAAAACATTGTGTGCTCTTATTTGGTTATTAGCCTAGATTTACTATGTGATGCGCATAGCATACAAGTATAAACTGGATCGCCTGAATTGGAACAACACATCTCATGTTTGTTTATTTTGAAAATGGTTTGATGGTGCTACCCGCAAGTAGGCTAAGACGTGGATTTGCCACCCTCGGGTGGGCTTAGAAAACAAGATGATTTGCCACTCTCAAGTGGGCTTAAAACTCACAATCAATGCATTATTCCAATTCAGATAATCCGACCTTCACCCACAGGCATTCAGGCAGATATATCACATAAGCAAATAGCCTCATGGTAAGCATGCTATCATAGCAGTCACTCACACGCATGTAAGGATGCTAAAGCATAAAACTTACCAAGTACTCCAAGCCAAAACAAAAGCTATGTTAGAAATCCATGCATGATCCTAGCTATACAGAAATGCCTAATGCAACACATGCAAAATGCAACTAAAATAGGCTCGGCTATTCTAAAGATGGCATGTGAAATGCTACAGCTAACAAGTATTCAACTCGGAATTGAAATACAATGCAATTAGTATGATGCGCCGAGCCCGGTGCATGCAAGACAGATGAATGAATGCAAACATGCTGTCATGAGTTTGCTAATTGAAATATGCCCTAAACTAACCATCATAAGCTGGTAAATAAAAGGGAGAAAGACGTGGGGTTGGAAGACATACATCACACACACACACACACTTATTACAACAATTGTGTCCTCGCTCGGAGGGTCCGAATAAATATTACACAACCAAAATGGATAATAACTCACAGCCAATTATTACACAATTCTATCTAATTAACAAATCAACTAAGTAAGCAATAAACTAGCATGCAAACTATGTAGAATGGACTGCCTCGGCTCTGTTTTGGATGACAACGGATGCCTGCATGCTCAAGTCGCCTTGTCGGGAAATTCCATCGCGATGCCTCGTCTCGCCTTTGTTTACAATTGATTTCTGAAAGTTGCACAAGGCACCAGAAGGCTGAAACTCCACCCTGGGAAGACTGCCAACCAGCTATTGGCTTGGGAAACACCTGCCGACCACCCTTTGTGGTGGCAACCAAAAAAGGTGGTCGGCCTGCCAGAAAACCTGGTCGACCGACCACTTTCTGCCCCTGGATTCTGGTTTTTTAGCAACAAAGGCAAGAGAAAGAGAAGGTAATGTATTTTCAACAAATGTGTGCACGACCACTCTCCCCGTCATTGCACAAGCTCAAGGGAGTGTAGACCTCGATCCTCGTGCTACCAATCACGCATCTCGATGCATGATGGCCGAGGAGTCGAATTGCACGACTCGATGTGAAATGAATGCACAAATGAACACGTAAAACCAACAACTCCATCATGTGTGGTCAGGATTGTCGGCGACCGGGAATCAAGGCACGTTTCGTCACTTTGAGTACGAAACGTCCCTCGTTTCCCCTGTTTGGACTAACTCCTATCCCAAACACAATGCAATGAGATGGCATGCACCAATGCAAAACTATCATGCAACCCTAATGCGATGCGACTAAGTGATGCAAATGTGACTAGCATGCACAATGCTATGAACTACATGACATGCACAACGCTCATGAACTATGGCACACTTAATGCAACTAACAACCTAGCATACACAATGCAAGGAATGACATGGCATACCCAATGCACGTGACATAACATGGCATGCACAATGCACCTAACAACCTAGCATACGCAATACAAAGGCCAAACATGCAACAACATGAACTAAATGGCATGCTCAATGCAAGATGGACTTACACCAATATGAGTGGACCTCAGCCACACTCAAATCAGTGGCCATGTGATGGAAATGAGACAACCGAAACGCATGCAAGCATGCACGATGCAAGGGACCGGTCCTAAGGCATCAAATGCCACTCTACCAAAGCATGGCAAGGGATGAAAGATGGCATACAAACATACAATTTCCAGCTCTAAAATAATATGCTCAATGGTCCCAAATCATGGAAACATGTCACCCAATGCATGAAATAGGCCCCGAAACTCAAAACTAGGCAAATGCATAGAACCACAAGTATGCAAAGCAAGCATTATTTGATCATGAGGCATGAAAACAGAGCCAAGGCAGTCCTAAACATGCACCAAATCAGTTTCAAGCATGGCCAAAAGGTGCTAACACGAAGGGCTAAAACAACATGCGACATAGGCTAGTAAGCATGGTTTACACGAAGGGCTCAAAATAAGACTCTTTTCAGTTTATGACAAATCTTGAAAATGCTCATAAGTAGGGCTAAGATATGAAGCAAAATAAGCCTACAAAGAGGGATAGAGCATACAAGGAGGTATATGACCTCAAATAGAAAAGTGTCCTTAATCAAACTTCAAGAGGAGCTCAAAATAAGACACCTTTTTCAGTTTATAACAAAATCCAGAAATGCTTGCAAATAGGGCTAAGTTATGAAGCAAAATAATGCAAAAAAAGGGGGGAAATGAGGACTTACCCTTGTAGCACAGCAATGCAACAAGTTCTGGACCAAGAAGGTGAGTCTTCAACCTCTGAAAAACAGCTCCAAGATGATTGAATGGATGGTGGAGGTGGTAGGCTATGAGGTGTGGTGTAATGGCCAAGAACAATGGGGCATTTGAGCTTGGATGAGAGAGATATGGAGGGTGGAGTGTATATGCCTTGGCTGGTTTTTCTAACCCTTGCAAATGGAGGGGAAAGCTTGGTTTTATAGAGGAGAAGAGCTAAGACTTCTTGGAGAAGCCTCAAGAGAGGGTCAAAGCTTCTCAAAGAAGCTTAACCAAAAACATACTATTTTCTGTGCCAACCATATAAGGATAATACGGTGTATATGCAGTAGCGTTAGCTTTAGCTTGAGCTTGAGCTTCAACTTCAAATTGAAGCAACTTAGCAGCCTGTATGTTTTGAAGAATAATTAAAGATTGAAATTTATGAATTACTTTTACATTCTTGAATGGAGTTTGTAAAAAAGAAAATTGAATACACATTTTACCTTTGCTTTTGTTTTTTTTTTTTGCCGTTGCCTTGAACCGATTAACAATTTGATCTACTTTGGCAACCTTCCGTTTCGTAACTGGACGACCTTTTCCCCGAGCAACCAAATGACTAATCACCTTCCTACTAGTACCTCCTTGTGTTGAACCGGTGTGAATCGGACTTTTTGTGGAACATGGTAAATTACTTCCATCACCGGATTTTTCTTTCATGACTCTCTCATTGATTTCATCCAACCCAAGGTCTATAATTCTAGTTTTGCCTTCAGAGTTACCAGCAAGTTGTATAATGGCAATCAATTTTTTGTTCATCCTCTCATGGGTACTTGCATTGAAATCATTCCCAAAGCCGGTGTATGTGGTTTTGATGCATGCGTATTCTCTATCCACATCTTTTCTCCACCGGGGCAAAATGTGTTTACTTGGCACCTCATTTATGCATCTTCTGACAAGCACAGCGAGTGAGTGAGCACACATAATGCCTCTAAACTCAAACAATCGACACATGTATTGAACTTCACATTCAGTTGAACTAAAATAGACAACAAAGTCCACATGCTTCATCTTCTCACAAACTACCATCGCTTCTTGGACATTATATGTAGAAATTGATCCCTCCTCTTTCACAATCACCGCCTGACAGTAAACTAATCTCTTCAACTCTCCTTGAACTTCTTTGAATTTCGCATTGGTGTAGGCTTGCTGAAATTGCTTCTCAAAACCATATATAGTTAGGCAATCAAACAATTTGTGTCGAGACTTGAAGTCTGCTTTCTTTTCTTTCTCTACCTTATTTCTCAAGGCATTGTCATATTGTTCAACGAATTGCTTCAATGTAGTTTTTGGATATACATATCCATCAAAAAACGCATTGATACTTTCACTTCGTTGTGTAGTTGACATGCCAGCCCAAAAACTGTCTTTAACATAGACAGGTACCCATCGATGCCGCTTATCATATAGTACCCCCAACCACTCATTATCATAAAGATTGAATGCTGCATGCATCTCTTCCCATTTACTCTCAAATTCAGCTCTTGTCGAACAGTCATAAACTGCATTTTGCATAGCCAACTTTATGGCTTCATACTGAGCATATCCTTTCAACTTCTCCGGAATTTTCTTCGTGATATGCCATAAGCACCACCGATGTCGAGCTTGTAGAAACACAATTTCTATAGCATTTTGCATAGCTCTACACTGATCAGTTATGATAGCTTTTGGCGGATGATTTGACATGCAACTTAATCATGACTTGAATAGCCAAACAAATGTGTTAGTGTCTTCACTAGACAACAATCCACAACCAAGCAAAATGGACTGTCCATGGTGATTAACTCTGACAAATAGAGCAAATGGCATGTCATATTTGTTCGTCAAATAAGTTGTGTCAAATGAAATGACATCTCCAAATGCTTAATAAGTCGCCCGACTTCTTGCATCAGCCCAAAACAAGTTTCTAATGTGAAACACCTCATCAACATCAATCACATAAAAGAATCTCTCACTATGTGCTTGCATCCTCATAAAATAACTTTGAAGTGATTCAGCATCACCTTCCCCAAGCCTCAACCTTCTAGCTCTCTCAATGTAATTTCTTGCATCTCGCTCGTCAAATGTCAATGACTCATATCCCCCCGCTTCAACAACCATTGAATGAAAGTTCCTAGACAACCGAATCCCTGCTTGATCATAATTTCTAATATTCTCTTCACAGGAGTAAGAATTTTCTTATTCATTGCAAAATGATGTGAGTCAGTGGGAATCAAATCATGATTATGCTCAAGGTTAACTGTGGTTAGTTTATATCTCCCATTCTTTTGTACACTACCTCGTACCCTTGCTGTTCAACCAATTTTTGTGGACAAACATGGCTTCAAAGGGTTGACTTCTGATTTCTTTTTTCTCTTCCCTGCTCGAGAACATTCAATTGCAAAGTTTAGCAATTGCCCATCATCTCCAAAATGTTGTGCTCTATGAGCTATAGAAAATCCAACATTCTTAGCATATTTTCCATAAAATGTGTACACCTCTTCCCTTGAGCTAAAACACATACCCTTTTTAGGTTCTTCAACGTCTTCACCCTCATTTATTAGAGGATTCTCACCAACATTTAAATCAACCTCCATTCTTCCACTTTGCGTACTGAAATAACAATTAAACAAATATCAGTTCCCTAACAATGCCCAAAAAAAAATATTGATTTCATTATATAACAATTATGGAACTAAACTTCATATTTCAGATTTTATATAAACTCTATTCAGAATGATCATTGTGAACCAAATTTCAGATTGCAGATTATATAACTCATATTTCAGATTATATAACACTGCCCAAATTTCATATTTCATATTATATAACAATTACTCATATTTCAGATTACTCATATATATTTCAGATTTCATAGGTCCAAAATGACAAATTTCACATTAGGGAAGAGAACTAGCGTATAACTGAATTAGCATATAACTGATTTCAGATTTCGGATAACTGATTCCAAAATGAATTAGCATATAACTGATTCCAAATTTCAGATAACTGATTCCAAAATGAATTAGCATATAACTGATTCCAAATTTCAGATTAGGGAAGAGAACTGATTTCATATAACTGAATTAGCATATAACTGATTCCAAAATGACAAATTTCAGATTTTAGATTTCAGAATTAGCATATAATTGAAAGAGAACTCATTTACTCATTTCACTATTTAGATTTCAGAATTAGCATATAACTGAAAGAGACCTCAAGCTGGATTAGTCATATGAAATTGATTTTTTACCTCATAAACCACCGATCTAGATTACATGCGAGACAGAGACACATCGAAAGATAGAGAGCGACAGAGGAGCTAAGGACAGACGATCGAGACAAACAGAGGACAACCAGATTGATGGACAGAGGACAACCAGATTGATGAGAGCGACGAACAGAGATACAGGTTTGTAAAAGGGACAAATAGGGACAACCAGAGTTCCCAGCGAGCTATGGCTGTCGTCGATGGCGGAGAGCTACGGTGGAGGAGGAGGATGGCGACGAGAGGTGAGGATAGACGAGGGAAGATCGTGGAGACAGGTTTGGTTCTCGCTTTTTCTAGATTTTGTTTTGTTTTGTTTTGTTTTGTTTTGTTTTGTTTTTTTCTAGCTGTGTTTACACATCAGCTACCATCTCATCTGCCATGTCACTGGGGGTCGGAAGTCACTGGGGGTCTGTAGCGGGGTTGGCTAGTACAACATAAATTCAAATTCGAATTTTGTTTGGTCAAAAGTGGACATGTTAAAATACTTTGTCCATAAAGACATATTTAGACGAAATGACCAAAATATCCATGTATATATATTGTATACACGGTTTTTTTTTGTTTTTCAAACCCCCCTCTCTCTCTCTCTCTCTTCCTCTGCCTTCCTCCTCTTACTCACTCACCTTCTCTTTTGTCGCCTCTTTATCTTCTTCATCTCCGATTTGAACCCTAGCTGACTATGACCACCACTATCGTCGCCGTCGATCTGAACAGATTGTGATGGGGACACAATCTGTGAAGGCAGAGATGATCAGAGCTGGAGTTGTCGGCTTCGTCATTGCCCACGAGCTTTAAAGAGAAGGCCACCGACGACGACACAATGGCATGATTCTCATCGATTAGTATAGACACCCCATTTTGACCGATCTTAAGACTCAAACGTCACCGATTGAGCGCTCGGTGATATTGCATATTGTGCTCGTTCTGAGGTTTCAGAGTCTCGGCTGCGAGCCTTGTCTCCGGACTTCCGGACTCTTTTGTACTTTGCCTCGATTTGCGAACCAGGTCCCGTTTTCTTCGTTTTCTCTTCCCGAAGGGAGGGAGAGGTCTCGTAGACCATCTCTCAGTGGCCATAGTCTACGTTTCGTGGTTGTAGGCCATTTTTCCCATTTGGAGCCCGGTTTTTGGTTTTTCGGAGCCGTCGGCCGTGTGCCTCGGTTCGGGACTGCTTAACCACCTCCGTTTGCTCTGGTTTTTGGCACACACCTTGTTTCCTCCCTTTTGAGGGACACTGTGGCCCAGGAGACCACCTTCGTGGTCACATGCCACTTTCGATGGTTTACATGATGGAGAAAGTTGTGCAGGGCAAAGGTTTAATTTATTCGACAAGGAGAGAGTCAAATCTCAACTTCATACCCCTGTTCTAGACCAAAACAATCTTGATCAAAAGATTTTAGTCTTAAAACCCTCTCTTTCAAAACATTTTTGAAATAAAATTTTTACGATGTTCCGAGGCTCGCATTTTGTCAAATATTGCGCTTTTCGGTAAACCGAGCAAGGACAAAGTGAAAATGAACAAAAGAGAGAAGAAATCTTTGAAAAATCTTTCGAAACACCTTGTCTATGGGTTTGGAGTTGAAGAAAAGAGGAGAAGAGAGAGGAAAACTAGTTTGGGAGGAGTTCGGCATGAATCCGGGTAGGACCGAAACTGCGCGGCGTCACCGAAACGGGCATAACTCTTTGCACAGGAGGAATTTTGATGCAAGGTTGGAACCATTGGAAAGATAACTTCAAGGGATTCAATGTGGCCACATGGAAAACCAGAAAATTAGATGGCCGACCATCTTTTTTGGGTCAAAAGTGGTTCAGCATGAATCCAGGAAGGAGAGAAAACACTGCGCGGCTTCACCGAAACGGGCATAACTCTTTGCATACTTGGATTTAAGATATGAGGCCACCACCATTGGAAATATTACTTCTGGGGCTTCATTTTTTACTCAAGAATCTCCTAAAGCCAAGTCCAGGTGGGGGAGATATGGTCGGTTGAAGTCCGGTTGGACCGAATCTGCGCGGCTTCACCAAAACTGGCATAACTTTTTGCACAAGGGGAATTTTAATGCTAGGTTTGCGGCATTGGAAAGCTAACTTCAAGGGATTCATGGATGACCATATTTAGGCCTTTAACCTTTTGAACCCTGGTCGGCCGACTAGGGAAAGTGGTCGGCCGACCACTTGAATTGGTCGGCAGCTAACCTCTGTTTTGTCTCCCTGAGTGTGTTCCACCTGTGCTAGCTGTGTTCCATGTGACCCATTGTCCGAGATTTGAGCCCTTTGTTTCTATTCTTAAGAAAGCTTTGGTCCCTTTTCTTAGTTAGGAAGAGAAGTTTGACCCTTTAGCCAAGCTTCTTGAGGAAGCTTGACCCTTTTGGTCTAGATTCCTCAAGAAGCTTGACCCTTTTGGTTAATTAGCTTCCTTTAGAAGCTTGCACCCTTTACTTGAGGCTTCCTAAAGAAGCCATGGCCCTTTGTCTTCTATAAGACAAGTTCTCAACTCCATTTTCCAAGGTTAGAAAGTTTGGCCAAGGCACATGTACTCCACCCTCCATAGCCTTCTTCTCCAAAGCTCCAAACCCTAATTTTCTTGGCCATTTACACTACACCTCTAAGCCTAACACCTCCACCATCCATTCAGCACCTTGGAACTTATTTTCAGAGGTTCAAAGCTCACTTTCTTGGTTCGAGGTTGGCTGCATTGCTATGCTACAAGGGTAAGTCCTCATTTCTCCAATTTTTTCATTATTTTGCTCTATACCTTAGCTCCATTTGAAAGCATTTTCGAGCCTTGGTGTAAACTGAAAATAGTCTTATTTTGAGCTCCTCTTCATGTTTTTTTCTGAGTACTTTTCTGTTTGAGGTCTCTTACCCCCTTGTATGCTTTATCTCTCTTTTAGGGCTTATTTTGCATGATATATTAGCCTTATTTGTGAGCATTTCTGGACCTCGACCTAAACTGAAGAAAGTCTTGTGTTGACCTTCTCTTTAAGTTTTATTGAGGTCACTTTTCTGTTTGGAGTCATTTTCTTCCTTGCATGCTTCATTTCCCCATGTGTTTGAGCCATGCATGTGAGCATTTGCATCGGCCTTGTTTTGGCCTCTTAGCCACTGAAATCCAGTGGAATTTCAGTGGCCTTGATGTGTCTTTGAGCTCCAAAATCATAGAGGGGGTGACCCTCTCACCCCTCATTCTCTTTACTAGCATTGTTGGCCTTCCAAAGGGACTCTATTTTGCATGCATTGAAGTCATGTTTCAGGCCTCATTTTGTGAGTTTTATGGTCTGCATTAGCTCTGTCCGGAGCCCATTTTGCCATATGTTATGTCTATGATGCATGTGTAGAATAATCCCACTCAAGGCCTTTCAAAGGGTCTTTCATTTGCATGCTTCCTAGGTTAATTTCAGGGCATTTTTGGTGAGTCTTAGGGCTGTCATAACTCATTTCCAGAGGTGGTTTTGCCATGTTACATGTCTATCTTGTATGTGCTTAATAACCCCTTGTATGGCCCTCTAGAGGAGCTCATCATTTTTGCAGGCATTGGTTGCATTTCAGTGGTTATTTGGGCATCTTTTGACATGTTTAATTCACTATTTTTGGCTGGCTTGATGAGTTCTCATGCGCTTCATATACATGCCATGTAAATCATGCTTGCTAGCTGAATTCGCATGCTATTTTTGTCCATCATGTTAGCACTTTTCGGCCATGCTTTAAACTAAAAATGTGCATGTTTTGGGACTACCTTGGCTCTGTCTTTGTACTTCATGGCCAAATAATGCTTGCTTTGCGTAGTTATAATTCAATGCATGTGCCTAGCTTTGAGTTTCGGGGCTTATTTCATGCATCGGGTGCCATATCTCCATGTTTTGGGACTATTTATCATCATGTTTCAGTGCTGGAAATTACATGTTTGTATGCCATCTTTCATCCCTTGCCATGCTTTGGTAGAGTGGCATTTTATGCCTTAGGTTTGGTCCTCGGTATGCGTGCACGCATTTTGGTTGCCTCTTTTTCCATCACATGGCCACTGATGTGAGTGTGGCTGAGGTCCACTTGTGTTGGTGTAAGTCCATCGTGCACTTTGTATGCCATTTCAGTCCTTAGCATTGCGTGTGCTAGGTCGTATGTTAGAGCATTGTGTATGCCATGTTACATCGAGCATTGTGTATGTCATTTCATAGCATTGCGTATGCTAGGTTGTATGTTAGTCGCATTGTGCATGCCATCTCATTCGCATTGTGTTTGGGATAGGAGTTAGCCCAAACACGGGAAACGAGGTACGTTTCGTACTCCGAGTGACGGAACGTGTCTCAATTCCCTGTCGCCGACACTCCGGATTATCCATGATGGGGTTTAGGTCTTGTTGTGTTTTAATGTGCGTTCATTTCATATTGAGTCGTGCAATTCGACTCCTCGGCCATCATGCATCGATATACGTAATTGGTGGCACGAGGATCGAGGACTATACTCCCTGAAGAGTAGTCATGCATACATATGTGAAAATACTTTGCCATGCCTCTTTGTTGCTCTCTGTTGCAGTAAATCAGAAATCAGCAGCCTTCTGCAGCGTTGTGCAATATTCCAAGAACAATTACAAACAGAGGCAAATCGGGGCATCGCAATCGATTTCCGCGCCAGGCAATTCAAGCATGCGTCTCCCATCATTTAGAACAAAGCTGAGGCAGTCCATAGGCTTGCGTGCCAATTTACCTGCTTACCTAGGTTAATTTGTTAATTAATTAGGGTTTTGTAATACTTAACTATTTATTCGGACTGTATATTATTTATTCGGACCCTCCGAGCAAGGGCACAATTGTAATAAGTGTGCGTGTGTGTGATGTATGTCTTCTAACCCCACATCTTTCTCCTTTTTATTTACCAGCTTATGATGGTTAGATTAGGGCATGTTTCAATTAGCATACAGTATGATAGCATGTTTGCATTCATTCATCTGTCTTGCACGCACTGGGCTCGGTGCATCATACTAATTGCATTTGTATTTCAATTCCAAATTGAATACGTGTTAGCTGTAGCATCATCATATACCATGTTTAGAATAGCCGAGCCTACTGTAGTTGCATTTTTGCATGTGTTGCATTAGGCATTTCTGTATACTTAGGATCATGCATGGATTTCTAACATAGCTTTTGTTTTGGCTTGGAGTACTCGGTAAGTTTTATACTTTAGCATCCTTCCATGCGTGTGAGTGACTGCCATAATAGCATGCTTACCATGAGGCTATGTGCTTATGTGATATAACTGCCTGAATGCCTGTGGGTGAAGGTTGGGTTATTTGAACTGGAACAATTCGTTAATTGTGAGTTTTAAAGCCCACTAGATAGTGGCAAAATCATGTTTTTCTAAGCCCACCCGAGGGTGGCAAATCCACGTCTTAGCCTACTTGCGGGTAGCACCATCAAAGCATTTTCAAATAAACAAACATGAAATGTTTTGTTCCAATTCAGGCGACTCAGTCTATACTTGTTATGCTATGCGCATCACGTAGTAAATCTAGGCTAATAACCGGAATAAGAACGCATAATATTTTCAAAACTAGATATCATGGTTAGTAGAGGCCGATCTTTGATCGGGCGAGCGGGGGTGCTCACGAAGTGACCTTCCCCAATCGTACCCAAGTTCTCGAGCCGAGGCAACTTTGGTGATGACGGACACGTGGCCTTAGGCAACGAGTCAGGGTTTCCTAAATTTCCCCAAAATAAATATTTAGGTGGCGACTCTGTATCTGGCAAAGCAATCCATGTTTGACACTTCTTTCTAAAAAATCTATTTTCCAAAACGATTTACCGGATTTGGACTCCTTGATGAGTCATCAGTCTTGCATTGCACTCTGCGAGATTAGATACATGACCGTGACACAAATTGACTCTGAATTGTAGTGAGGCCCCGAGGGCGCGTCTACAGTTTCTGGCGACTCTGCTGGGGATTTAGAGAACTTGACTCGAACTCATGATATCTTGTTTTGACTACACTTATGTGTTTCTTTGCATTGCATTTGCATTGGTGCGCCTAGGACACTGTGTTTGCCGTATGTTATTCTTGAACGATTTGCCGGAGGCTCGCTTTGAGAAGCGTGCTATAAGGCTGACCGGTTGCGTGCTCTGCCACGAAGGGAACACAAACCCCGGTTTTACCGAGGCACCCTTTTTAACCATTCGACCTAGTGCATATCGAAATCTGTAGTGACCATTCCAAACTAGGACAGGTTGCTTACCCGATTTTAGGTTGTTTGAAACCGCTATGTGCGTAGTGAAACCCTAGCTCCTGACAAAATAGGACAGGGAAACCCTACCCCAACATAGGGGTGTTTTGGCTCTCACTTGCTTGCTATGTGTTTTTAGGGTGTGTCCCTACAGGAATGCATGTAACAGTTTGCAAGTTTGGGTATCAGGCCTGCGGGCATCAGTATGCGGAGAATCAGTTTTACCTGAGGGTATCAGTTTACAGGCGGACTTTTGAGCAGAATTTGGTAGAGAGCACGGTCATTCTGCTACGCTCATATCTGTTTTGGCAAAAATGGGTTGAGATGCTGCCTGTTTTCTCTTTTGCTAGGTAGTCCTGGAATCATAGCTTTAGAAGGTTCCAATATCCCCCGGGTACACCAGACTTGTATTGATAGACTTTGTCAGGTCAGAGATTTAGTTCAAGGGCAAATCAGTGTTCCTTCGCCGGAGGCAGGGTAAAAAGGCCAGTCAGGCACAGATCACCAGTTCAACAGTGTCCAGCTCAGCGATCATTATCCACCTCACCTGTGCGCAGTTGGGGCTGAGATATCTGCTTCCACTTCAGAGAGGGAATACAAACTTGTCCAGTAAAATCCGTAGTTTTCAGTTAATATGGAGGACATGATGTGTCAGCTCCAAGAAACCATGCAGGCTATGCAACAGGATGCTGCTCGCCAGGTAGAAGTGGTTGCACGTCAAGCAGAAGTAGTGGCCCAACAGGCAGAGTTAATTGCCAGGCTGCAACAGCAAACCGGAGCATTTGCTTCGCACCAAGCCCCTCCCCCACCAGAAGGTCCAGCACCCGAGGAGACAGCAAATGTCCTGGAAGATACAGACATTCCAACAGGGCCAGTTCCGCCCACAATTTTACCCCAGCTGTCTAAAACACCCACCAACCTACCAGACTCCCCCTTTAAGTTCGAGACGGACCCCACAACATTGAAAGTGAGCAAGCTTGAGAAATTGTTCAAAAAGTCTCAGGGGGCCCACTCTATTCCTGATATAGAGGATGGTTATACCGACTTAGTGGTGACATTACTGGATAGGTTCAAGAAGCCACATATCGATCGATTCGATGGCTCTGAAGACCCAATGGTGCACCTTCAACTGTTTTCTGATATCTTGAGGCCAATGGGTTTGACCACAGCCTAGAAATTGTCACTATTCGGCCGAACCCTGTCTGGGATAGCCGCAATCTGGTATGCAAAATTGGAGAACTCTGTGAAACAGAACTGGGAAGAGCTGGCTGAGGCCTTTATTGCTCAATACTCCTACAACACACAGATTGAGGTCACAACTCGTGATCTTGAAGTCATCCGCCAAGAGCCAAATGAGGGTTTCTCAGAGTTCGTGACGAGATGGAGAGCAAAGGCCTCAATGATGACTACAAAACCTTTCGACAAAGATCAGATCAGGATGATTTTTCGGAATCTGCATGGCAGGTTGCTGCAAAAGATGGTCGTTCTACCTCTGTTTACCTTTCCAGCCCTTCATGAAATGGGGTTCAAATCGAGGATGCCATCAGACAAGGGATCTTTGCAGAAGATAATGAGCTGTTGAAGAGAAATGTTGCTCGCAGTTCCAATGCTACTACTGATGGTAGTGTAGCTGCGAAATGCTCAGAAGTAGACTCTATCACCACTTCCCTCAATGGCCAAAAAATCGCCACTTCAAATCGGCCCCAAGCCTGAAAATTCCATCCTCTTTACATGAGTCTCTCTCAAGCTTTGAAAAAGCTGCGAGAAGAAGGGCACCTAGAACTCCTAGAATCCCAACCCCTTCCAAATCCTCTTCTACCAAGATATGACCCAGCTAAATACTGTGCATATCATCAACAACACGGTCATGATACAAACCGTTGCATCCGCCTCCGTCATAAGATTCAGGATCTTATTGATGAAGAGACCCTAGCTCCACCCAAAGGACCTCAGGTTAGTACTGACTCGTCACCTCCCCACCTCAACCTCATCCATACACTACCATCCACCTTCGACCCCAGCATATACATCACCCCAGCCCATCTACCCAAGCCTGAGGTGTTCATTCCAGAAAGCATGGACTTATGCATGATGGATGCACCTGGACCCCAATCATCTCAAACCCGTGAGCCCACTACTTCTGAGCTGAAGAGAATGATCGAAGATCTTCAGAGAACTGTGACAGATCTGGCCTCCGGGACATTGGCTCCATCATCGACCGCACAACATATTGGGAATTTCATGTCAAAAGGCTCCCCAGTCTTGGGACGGGCTGCATTTGAGGAAGGCCAATCCCTTGGCAAAGTGGAGGCGTGTGGAAATAACAAGGCATGGGCAAGCATTAGTCCCTATGAACACCTTTTGCGGGCTGTTGAGGCCTTGAAAGCTGAAGGGCTGAACAAACAACAAGTGCTCGCAGTTATTGCAAAGACTGTGGATGACACTTTCGCCACTCAAGTTGGGGGCAGTCTGAATCAAGAGGCAAGCCGAGATAAGGGATGTCGTACCAGAAACACCCCTTTTAGCTCCAATCCTACACTCGGAAGAGATCATCAAAAGTCAGCACCTGCCGACCCTTTCGCTAGTACATCCAACACAACCAGCTCACAACCTGCCAAATACCCACCTCGGGGCCAAAGGGTGTTCACCCCATTGTACATGTCTCTATCAGTGGCCTTGAGGGTCCTGATTAGAAAGGGGATCTGATACCCCTGGAGCCGCGGCCACTGCCAGATAAACTTCCTCCCTCCCATGATCCGGCCAAGTACTGCACCTTTCATCAACAAACCGGTCATGGCACTGACAATTGCTTTCGTCTTCGCCACGAAGTGCAAGATTTGATTGATAGCGGGGTCATTGCCGCGCTGAGCTCTGCAAAGTCTATTGGCACTGGATCAATGAACTTGGGGGATAATGTGATGTGATCGGGGGATGAACCACCTGCGGGCGGCGCTCAGTTTACTTCAGATATAGTGGATGGCATGCACTGTTTTGAGCACATTTGCGAATGTTATTAATCTGTACTTTCTGACTTGGGTATTGGGTCAGCCTTGTTGTTTTGTACAGAGTCAGTCTTTTCTTACTGAGTTAGTTGGGTTTGTCTTGTTGTACCGAGTCAGTCCTATTTTGTTAGAGTCAGGTGATTTCGGGGGTGTTACCTCGGACATCATTTGCTTGTTTTGTGTTTGTCTTTTCGTTTTCTTTTGAGTATGTTTCTGCCTTGGAGCCAGTAATGCCAACAGATCTGAAATGAAACAGCAGTAATTTTCGCACTCTTGTGTTTGCTTCTGCCGTGTGCTAGTTGTGCCAGGATTTGAATGAAACGGCAGTGCATTCCACATGCTCTCTTGTGCCTTGAAATTATTGTATTGACCTAAGTTTTTCAAAACTTTTTTGAACACTGCGGTGAAAATGAAGAGGAAGGAATTCCTCGGGTTTTGCAAAAATTTGATCAATTGAGAGAAAGAGAGGCATGCTAAGCCCTTAATGAATGAAATCATGCTTGTTAGTGTGAGTACTGGGAAGGATCCTGGCTTGATCTAGATTGGTTCTACACTGTCTTCAGCGCGAGCGACTGGTTGTTTCCTTAAAAGATTTCTAAAAAATATTTTGCGCGGTCCTGCGAAGACCTGTGTGGAATCGCTCTTGAGATTGTGCAACCTAGGATCGCTCTCAGCCTCGAGACTCCACCCCTCTTGATTTCAAAACTTGAACTTGGATTCAGAATGTTCAATGGTCAACTACAATGTAAGGCCTGTGTGGCTGGATCAAAAGCAGCCCGTGAATTAGCGGCGACAAAGTCAGATCAAGAAGCTTGCGAAGCTAGATCAGGAGCACCCCTCGAACTAGGGGCAAAAGAATTTCAAATGTGCTCGAAGAGTCAAAGATGAAGATCAGCGAGAATGCCAAATCCCAGAAGGGAGAAAAGGAGCAAGTATTGGTGAAGGACAACCAAGTTCCTATCCACAACACTAGGGGCAAATTCAGCCCCCATTGGATGGACTCCTACATCATCAGCGAACAACAGTCATTCTCCTGGATTCAGATGGCTTCGAGATCTCAAAACCATTTGACATGAACCAAGCTACACTTTTACCCTTGAGAGGCTCACTGGGCCAAAAACCCGAAAGGGCGACCCAGGCAAAAGTTAGAGCAAGAAAAAAAGAGAAAAGAAAAGAACAAAAGAGAAAAATACAAAAAAAAAAAAAAATGAAGAAAATGCAAAAAAATGAAAAAAAAAAGAAAAGAAGAAAAAGATGGAAAAAAGAAATGAAAAGAATTCAAAAGAAAAGAAGAACAAAGCTCGCAAGGTTGAAAACCCGGAAGGGCGGCCTTGGCAAAAGTTAGAGTGCAAAAGGAGAGGTTAATACACGAGTGTACCTTAACCCCCGAACTACGTAAGGCTTGATTCCCATCTTTGGGATACGTAGGCAACTTCATCCTAAAGTCCAGCCGTAAAACACTTCAAATTGATTGTGCCCATGTAATGGTTTTGATCATTTTCGCCTTCTCTGTATCCGAGAATTTGGTTGTGTTCGTCACTCTGAGGACTGACTACAATGCGCTGCGGTGCCATTCAAACAAGGGGCAACTTTCCGTTGCCATTCAATGCGCCGCGGTGCCGTTCAAACAAGGGGCAATTTTCCTTCGGATCTGAAGTTGTGCATCTCAAGAGTAGGTTCTGTGCTCGTTGAGCAGTGACCATTTGCAAAAATAGTTTTTGAGAATTTTTTAATGAGGTGGACTAATTCTTTCGAAAATTATTCCATTCTTCTAAAACTAGACCATTTCTTGGACCCAAAAAAGGAAAATTTTCAGTGCTCATAGCCTGACTTGTATGATTTTAAATTAGAAAATTGAATAAGCATGTTAATCTAACTCTCATTTTGGTCAAAATTGTTTTAATGGAAAGCCAAAAACAAAAAATGGTCAAAATGATGAACTAGGGGTATAGTTGAGTCAGGTGTTCTGTCTTTTCTCCATTGTCAACACAATTGCTAGAAATGGCACTTTATTTGCCAGAAAGGGCATTCTACCTGCCAGAAAGGGGCACCACTGAAGCTGACCACAAAAGGGCAGAAAGCTCTCACATCCTCCAAGCAACGAGGTATCAAGCCAAGTGCAAAGCACGAGCTGGAATAGGGCAAGATATTACACTCCCTCATCTGGACAAATCTGATCATGTCCAAACTCCTCAGCAGAGCATCGTCAACCGATGTCAACTGCAGATTTGCTACATACCCAGTTGTAGCGCAATTCCTCTATGGAAAGAATTCACTAGCTGTGCGCAGAAGAAAGAGAATCTAGCAGAATGCTAGGGGCATGAGCCCGCAATTTCTTGTTTATCCATCAACCACCCAGGGAAGGGATAAAAAATGAGAGATTAAAGAATAGAGAGATGTGCGCTGAGAGAAAAAGTGAGGAAAAGGGTTTTGTGAGAAAAACAGAGCCTGAGGGCCGAGTGATGTGAGAATCACAAATGAGAAAGGGTGGGAAACAATACCCGGAGAAACTAGCTCCTTGCGAACTGAGAGGTCTCTCGTCTTTGTAACACGTCTGTGTGTCGTGTCTTTTGTTTTGTTTGTCTCGATTCTTGCTTTGAGTCGTTCTGAGTGTGTCTCCATGTGTTTAGGTTGTTTACCTTTTGTTTTCCGTTGTTCAGTCTTTTTCGCTGTGTTCAGTCGTAGGCTCAATACCCGGTTAAGAATTCGTTTCTCAATTTCAAAATGAATCATTTTGTGCTTAGGAGTGCCATGTCGTTCTCCCCATTTGTGCAAAACAAGATTTTGTTCTTTCAAAAACCACAGTGTTCAACCCAGGTCACGTGAGAATAGTAAAACCAGGACCTATCTGAAGCTACATGGGATCCGGACTGCAAAGCAAAAGAAAAGAGGGAAAATGGAAGCATCTGAGTGTGTTTCATCTTCAGCGAATTCCGTGATTGTGCTCCGGATGCACCTCTTCAGGCCTTGTCAATGCTCCGAAGTATGAGTGTGCCTCTACCTCAAGTGCAAGATCAAGCCTACTTCAAAGTTATGCACCCTTCTACCCACATTGTTATGCACTCTCCCACTCGTTGTATTGTCGTGAACACCTTTAAGGGCATTTATTTGCATCTTGTGTTATCTATCGTTTATCCTTTTACGCTGAGCAGCATTTGGGATTGTTGTCCTCCGGGACTTTCTCAGGTTGCGTTGTGCGCGCACTTGAGCGGTTGTTTTTGGACCTCTTCTCACGATTTCCGCATGGTTAGAGTGTTCTTTTCCTCACACGATTTCAGCGTGTTTGGATTTTATCTCAGGTTGCGTTGTGCGCGCACTTGAGCGGTTGTTTTCGAACCTCTTCTCACGATTTCAGTGTGGTCAGAGTGTTCTTTTCCTCACACGATTTCAGCGTGTTTGGAATTTATCTCAGCTTGCATTGTGCGCGCACTTGAGCGGTTGTTTTCGGACCTCTTCTCACGATTTCAGCGTGGTTAGAGTGTTCTTTTCCTCACACGATTTTAGCGTGTTTGGATCTTATCTCAGGTTGCGTTTTGCGCGCACTTGAGCGGTTGTTTTCGGACCTCTTCTCACGATTTCAGCATGGTTAGAGTGTTCTTTTCCTCACACGATTTCAGCGTATTTGGAATTTATCCCAGGTTGCATTGTAGACGCCCTGGGCGGGTTGTTTTTGGACCTCCTCTCACGATTTCAGCGTGATTGGAGCCTCCCCTTCCTCACACAATTTTCAGCATGTTTGGATTTTATCTCAGGTTGCGTTGTGTGCGCACTTGAGCGGTTGTTTTCGGACCTCTTCTCACGATTTCAGCGTGGTTAGAGTGTTCTCTTCCTCAAACGATTTTAGCGTCTTTGGATTTTATCTCAGGTTGCGTTGTGCGCGCACTTGAGTAGTTGTTTTCGAACCTCTTCTCACGATTTCAGCGTGGTTAGAGTGTTCTTTTCCTCACACGATTTCAGCATTTTTGGATTTTATCTCAAGTTGTGTTGTGCGCGCACTTGAGCGGTTATTTTCGGACCTCTTCTCACGATTTCAGCGTGGTTAGAGTGTTCTTTTCCTCACACGATTTCATCGTGTTTGGATCTTATCTTAGGTTGTGTTGTGCGCGCACTTGAGCGGTTGTTTTCGGACCTCTTCTCACGATTTCAGCGTGTTTGAATTTATCTCAAGTTGCGTTGTGCGCGCACTTGAGCGATTGTTTTCAGACCTCTTCTCACGATTTCAGCGTGGTTGGAGTGTTCTTTTCCTCACACGATTTCAGCGTATTTGGATCTTATCTCAGGTTGCGTTGTGCGCGCACTTGAGCGGTTGTTTTCAGACCTCTTCTCACGATTTCAGCGTGGTTAGAGTGTTCTTTTCCTCACACGATTTCAGCGTGTTTGGAATTTATCCCAGGTTGCGTTGTAGACGCGCTGGGCGAGTTGTTTTTGGACCTCCTCTCACGATTTCAGCGTGATTGGAGCCTCCCCTTCCTTACACAATTTTCAGCGTGTTTGAAATTTATCTTAGGTTGCGTGGAATGCGCTGCTGATTGATTTTCTTTGTTCTGCCTCCACTCACGAGTCCAACGTGGTTGGAGTATGTCATGTTTTGCATCTATTGTACTCTCTGTTGCATCGCATCTATTATCTATTGCATCACATCTGTTACATCCATTGCATCATATCTGTTTTATCGTCTAGTCTAGTAGACCTTAAATCTCGCATCTTCATTCGCACTGTCTTGTGCACTCTCTGGTCTAGGAGACCTTAAATCCTCTAAAGGTGCAATTCCTTTGGTGTTTGTCGTGCCTGAACGACTTCCGGTGGTCTGGTATAGCTACCTGCCTGTGTTTGCGGTGAGTTCCTAGGAGACCAACTGAGACGGTGAAAACTAGAGTTCGAATGGCTCTTGCCTAGAACGCAAAGGTTCGGGATTTCCGAGACTAAAGTCTGGTTTAAATACCCAGGGGTATATCCTCGGCTTGAAATCTGTATGGTGGCCCCATAGATTGAGGTAGCATATGTATGCGCCTCAATTCTGAATACCGAATCAACCTAGTCTGTCACCCTGTTGGAGAATAGGGAAAGCTGCAACCATAGTCAGGAAGAAAAGTAGTACCTGTGGTTCAACTGAGAAGAAGAGGAAGATTCCCACATCAGCATGAGGTAGGACATTGTCGAGGTAAGTCATTGCCAATTGCCCCTGTAAGGTACCTCCCTTTTCCTAGCTATCATATTGCATTTTAGTCATTACAGTGCATTGCATAAATCCTGAATTTTCAAATCGGCTTCGCGTAGCGTATAAGTCCAATTTTCAAAACCGGCTTCGTGTAGTGTATAAGTCCAATTTTCAAACTGGCTTCGCGTATCGTATAAGTCCAATTTTCAAACCGGCTTCGCGTAGCGTATAAGTCCAATTTTCAAAACCGGCTTCGTGTAGTGTATAAGTCCAATTTTCAAACTGGCTTCGCGTATCGTATAAGTCCAATTTTCAAACCGGCTTCGCGTAGCGTTATAAGTCCAACTATCAAA
>NW_021025919.1:45342-60233 GCF_004153795.1 Camellia sinensis
GCGTACCGGGATTTGAGATTTTCTTTGATTTACAGTTACCTGAGGATGACATCGCCGAAGGGCAGGCAGAACTATCGGCTGAGGCTGAGCAAAGTAAGGAAGTGCAGTCTGCCGGTCTTCGGACCTGGCGAGAGGGGGTGCTCATAGCTGACCTTCCCCGATCGTACCCTAGCTCCCGAGCCGAGACAACTTCGGTGATGACGGACATGTGGCCTTCGGCACTGAGTCAGGGTTTCCTAAATTCCCCCATTTTAAAATATTTAGGTGGCGACTCTGTATCTGGCAAAGCAGTCCATGTTTGGCACTACTTTTTCAAAAATCTGTTTCTCAAAACGATTTGCCAGATTTGGACTCTTTGGTTCAGATTAAGAACCGTGACACAAATCGAGAGTCCGAAACTGTAGCGAGGCCCCACGCGGGCGCTGTTACAGATACCTTCACTGTCCAAGCTATTAAGAAGGGCCTTGTTGAATTCCAAGCCCTCTCGGGTCTCTCTCCTAGCCCTCACAAGAGCGATGTCTTCTTCTCTAAATGTGAGAAGAAGTTAAGGGATGATAATATGAACATTTTGCAATTCCTTGAGGGTTTCCTTCCAGTTAGATACCTTGGGGTCCCTCTCATTGTGTCTAAGCTTAAGGCCTGTGATTATAAGCAACTTGTTAAGAGAATTACCAAACGGATTAAGAGCTTAACCAACAAATGTCTCTCATATGCTGGTAGACTGCAACTGATCCAATCCATCATTTTCTCTATGCAAGTCTATTAGGCCTCTCTCTTTATACTTCCCAAAAAGGTTGTGAAAGAGATTGAGAGTCTATTTAGATCCTTTCTTTGGTCTGGGTGTGATCTTAAGAAGCATGGGGCTAGGGTCTCTTGGGATAAAGTTTGTTCCCCTAAGAAGGAGGGGGGCTTAGGCCTCAAATTTATGGAGGTGTGGAATAGGGCTAGTATTGCTAAGCATGTCTGGTTCTTGTTTTTTGGGGGTGAGCAATCCATGTGATGTCAATGGGTCAAATCTTATTTGTTAAAGGGTAGAAGTATCTGGCAAATCAAAGTGCCATCTGACTCCTCTTGGGTTTGGAGGAAAATCTTGGGGCTTAGACCCATTATTTATCCTCACATGAAGTATATTGTTGGGGATAGGCAAAGAATTTTCCTTTGGGATGATAATTGGCACCCCCTTGGCTCTCTTTGGGCTAAGTTTAGAGATAGGATCATGAATAATTCTGCTCTTAATGGGGAATCTAAGGTTAGTAGGATTATCTCCAATGTCTCTTGGAAGTGGCCTTCTTTATTACAGTAGATATCTGTGAGCTGATTTAGTCCACTCCACATACTCTTATCCCTGGCAGTGAGCCTGATAAGCTTATCTGGTCTCCATCTCCTAATGGGAAATTTTCCATCATATCTGCTTGGAATGCTTGGAGGCTCTCTTTTGATAAGGTCCATTGGTCTGATTTGTTGTGGAATGCTATGTCCATCCCTAAGGCAAGTTTTATTGCTTGGCTGGCCATTCAAAATAGACTTAACACTGGGGATAAACTTAAACTTTCTGGCATTTTCTCTGTTGCTACTTGTCCTTTGTGCTAGTATCATACTGAGAACCATTTCCATTTGTTCTTTTATTGTTCTTTCTCTGAGAAAGTTTGGCTAAATATGAAAGAGAAATTAAATGTGGGTTGGCTTGTGATGCAATGGCCTGACTTGGTTTCTTATATCAGCAAAATAGTTAAAGGTAAGTCTCTTAGTTCCATAATCTCTAGGCTTACTTTCACTTGCTCTGTCTATCTCATTTGGCTTGAAAGAAATAATAGAATTTTCACCACAGAAAAAATCCCTGAAGAAGTTGTTGCTTTGAATATTTTTTAATATGATCGGGTTCAGGGTCTTGTCACTTAAAAATGTTTAGAGAAATCCAAATGATGAATGGTTCTTGGCTACTTGGAGATTGCCAGATTCTAATCTTAAAACAGTCATCTTACTGTGCAATACTGTATGGCCACGTTTGTTTGGGTGGACATAAGGTTGGGATTGGACTAATAGTCCAATAAAATTATTAATCCGATGTTTGATTAAACAATTGAAATAGGGACTAATTATTTTAAACTTGACTTTTAGTTAAGATAGGATACATAATCCAACGGATTTGTAGTCCTAGGACTATTAGTCATGGGAATGCTAATCCAGTCCGCTCAAACAAACATGGCCTATATCTGTTGCTAAACAGTCCTCTGCATCTCCAAGACATTGTGTGTGAGTAATGGAGAGGATTAGTGGGTTGAGTGACTGTAAGCTACCAAAAAAAATAAAAATAAAATTCCTGTTATCCCTTGTCCTTAACTGAATGTTTGTAGGTTGTCAAGTTGACCTAATCTTAGGGAAAGTGGGTTGAGTGATTGTAAGATCTAAATTAGGCAGTGGAGGATTTGTGAGCTTGAAGGTTGAGTGAAGTGAGTTCTGCTGTACAAGTTTATAATCTTTACCTGTCATTCAATTTTGAGCTGGTGTGTCTAAGGATTGAGAGTTTTTTTTATTTTTTATTTGGTGAGACTTGTTGACATGGTTAAGATCATACCAGATATAATCTGTTATACTAACTGTTGTGTCTGTAGGTGAAAAATCTGGTACTTTTTGTGAGGGAGTTATTTGTTTAGGGTTGAGTGAAGAGAGATCTACATTCTTCGAGAGCTTTTTTCTTTATCTTCTTACTTCACTTTTGTGCTCAACTATCTTTATATCTTTGCTGAGCTTGAGTGCCTATATGTGGGTTGAGATTGCGAGGTTACATAAAGTGAGTCTTGTTAGAGATCTGAGCACAGTCTCTTGTAGGGTCTGTTTATCATTGTTGGTGTTCACAAGTAGTGCTGAGGTGTGATGGAGGTTGCTCTGTTTGGTGGGAGCTTGAAGGACATCAAGAGGGCCAAGCTGCAAATATGCGCCTGTCCTTTTAGTTGTTCTCAAATAGAATTGTTGGTGTTTTTATTATACTGAATTTGTACAGATCTTGCCTTTGGTTCCTTTAATGCGTCTGCTATCTGTCTGCTACAATGCAATAATTTGCTAATTTGCTGATCTACTACTATGCTGCATGCTGCTATGCTGTCTTGTTTTGGGCAATTGTGCTCTTTTGTTTTGCTGTTGTGTTGTCTAGCTGTGTTGATATGCTGGAACCTGTTTGAGTATTCTGCTATCTAGTAGTCTTGTGATAAAAAATGAGTGAGACCTCTAAAATTGGAGCTCTAAAGGGGCATTAATTTGTCCTTTTTCCCCTCCTGTTTTGTCTTTTACCTTCCTCGGTTTTTTTTTTTTTTTTTCAACGGTGACAGCTCATTAGAGCTGCTTTTGAGCAGCTCTAATTAAAGCTCTCTAGCAAAGCCCGTCTCGTGATAGGTTTCATACGTGTCTTGTTTTTTGTTCAGGGTCCCTATTTTATGTTAGATATGGATGTTGAACAGAAGTATGGGTTAGATAGTTTTAGGTTGCTTTGTGTCATGATGCTAGCCTTTTGTCTTAGCTTTTTACTTTGGTTTTAGCTGTTCGTCTTTTGCTTTGTATAATTGTGCAGGACCTGGGGCATATCCCTTGAAATCTTGTAATTTTTCTGTTTTAATTTATGACTTATTCAAAATAAATAAATAAATAAATAAAATTAAATAGATAAAAAAATTCAACAGATAGATTAATGGGTAAAATTAAAAGCAAAATGTATTCCAAAATAATAAAATGTATTTCTCACTATAATATTTTACCAAGAGTGTACTTCTCGCAATAAAATAAATAAATAAATAAATAAATAAATAAAACTCATGGAACCTAATGTCTTGTACCATTTTTAAATTAGATTTATTACCACTTTTCTCTATATTTAATGAAGTAAAAAATTACAATATTCATCAGCTTATATTCTCCGCATAAACCAATATAATTTAAATTGACTTGATTAATAAGTTATTTAAATTTAATTTAAAATTTTAATGAATTTTAAAATATATTTAAGTTAAACTTATTTGAACCTTGAGTTTATCTCAAATACAGGGCAGTTCATCCCTGAAGGCATTTGAAATGTATTTAAAATTGAATTAATTATTCAATTATTAAAAAACTGAACATAAATATAAGTTAAACTTGTGTATCTTAATTGGTTTGACAATTATTTTTTTAACAGCAATGGTTGAGGGCCACAATTTTTGTGGCTCAAATGGCTCAAAATTGTCAAAATAACATCGTTTTGATTACAAAACGACGTCGTTACAAAACTGAACATAAATATAAGTTAAACTTGTGTATCTTAATTGGTTTGACAATTATTTTTTTAACGGCAATGGTTGAGGGCCACAATTTTTGGGGCTCAAATGGCTCAAAATTGCCAAAACGGTCGTTTTGACAATTTTGAGCCATTTGAGCCACAAAAATTGTGGTTCTCAAACATTTTTCTTTTTTTAATATGGTCTTTTTGGGTACATGTTTTCATGTTGTTTATGTTGGTAGGAGGAAGGTGTCACTTGACCATATTTGTTTGGAGGAACTACATACAGGTGAAAAAAGAGGAAAAAAATAACCAACATATGAGAGATACAAGTGATACTTGCCCCTACAATCTTTCATTTGCAACTTATGTGTTAATAATTTTTTTTCTCCTTCTCTCATTTGCTTAAATTTAATTAATTAATTAATTTTTTTGGGTCCATGTTTTCATACGGGTTATGTTGGTACGATCAAGGTGTCACTAAGAAAAATATGGAAAATATGGAAAATGTTTGAGGATCACAATTTTTGTGACCACAATGGCTCAAAACTATCAAAACGACATCGTTTTGGGTGCAAAACATGCCAAAACGACGTCGTTTTGACAGTTTTGAGCCATTGTAGCATCAAAAATTGTAACCTTCTAGCATTGTTGGAAAAATATTACATATAGGAGTTGAACATGAACTTGAGACTTCATTCTACAGTGGATTTATTTGTTTGGACGGATTGGATAAGGAGAGATTAAAATTTACAGAACTGTTAGTTTTGAGATACATTCTCCCTGAACTATTTGGTTGGATTAGATTTGTAGTTGAGATTTTTAAATTTTATTTTACTTTACCAAGTATAATTAATACCATATTATTAAAATAAATAATTTAATAAAGTATAAATAAATTATGTATAAATAATTTAATAAATAAATTTTATTTTTAAAAAGATATTAAATAGTATATGGTGAAAAATGTAATTTCATTACCTAATCTCGCTGGATGAGTTATCCCATGATTTAAGTCCCACCCCCATGGGATACAATAGTCAAATAGATTGGGATTAATAGTTTGATGCAAAAAATTTTAATCAAACAATGGACTATTAGTCCTATCCCATGGGCCAATCCTTCTAAACAAACAATACCAAGGTCCCGTTTGTTTTGGATTATAGGGAGAGGATTGGGATTCATAGTGAGACAGAACCCACTAATATCATGTTTGTTTTGAGAGATGGAGAGGGGATTCGTAATCCCCTCCGGACTACGAATCCCCTTGGGGAGGGGATTAGGATAGGCCTGTGGGACTTGATATTAGAAATTAGTCCACCAGATTATTTTTTTAATTTTTTATATTATTTTTTACATGTTGGGCATTTTTTTTGAACATTAATATTTATTTTTTGTATTTTTTGTTAAGTAAAAATTATTATTTTATTTTTTATTATTTTTTACATGTTGGGCATTTTTTTGAACATTAATGTTTAATGTTTTTTTATTTTTTATTTGTTTTATTATTTTATATTTATTTTATATAAAAATAATTTAACAATCCCTATACTAACAACTATCATTAAAACAAACACAATTTCACTTAATCCCTTTACTATTAATCCCATCACTAATAATTCTCTCACTATTAATTCTCTCATTATGAATCCTTTCCATTTTACCTCTGAAAACAAACGGGGCCCAAGAGAGTGAGAGCTTGGATTGCTTAATGATGGTCGAAATTGGCGAGGGACCTTTTAGGTCATGTAATTGACATTTTTAAGTCAAAAAATTGGCCTTCATATGTGAAATTTCTTGGAATTGTTAGCTTTGAGAATTGAATCTAGGGTTTTCATTTTTTGTGAGCAATTCTGTGTTTTAATCATGTGTTCTTGGAATTATTGCGAAATCCATGTCTGATTAATCTACATCAGAACAATCAACCATGATAGTTTTGTGTTTTGGTTTGGATGAAACTTGAAGGGAAATGCCTATGGATTTTATTAGGGCAAATCACATATACTTTTCTCGATGTTTAGTTAATAAAATGTGTGATCTAAATGTTATTAATCACACTTAAAATGTGTGATTAAAAATGACCCTTTTTAATCACACTCCCAAATATCACACTTTAATAAAACTTAAAAGGTGTAATTAAATAACATACATCACACAAAAAAGTGTAATCTTTATCTATTTTTGTAGTAGTGTTTTGTTATGATTTTTTACATATGTAGTTAAAAATTGACAATTAGCAACTTCTTTTTCACGATTTTTATAATTTGTTGCTAAAATTTACAATTAGTGACATTTTTCTCTGACGAATTTTTAAATTGTTGCTGAAAACTAAAAATTAGCGACTCTTTTGTGACTATTTTTTTAAATTATCACTAAAACTTATAATTAGTGACTTTTTATGACAAAATTTTCAAATTGTTATTGAAAATTAACAATTAGTAACATTTTTTAATAGTGTTTGATAAAAAATACCGTTAATTATAACATAATCTATTAGACAATAAGTCCACCTATTTATCTACATGTAAATCTCTCTCTGAATCACCCTGAATTACTAAACACAAATTACTCAACCACCCTGAATTTTGAAAAATAAGAGTACACTTTGATATTTTTTGTATCAATTAGGTCGATTCACGCTTGACTTGTAATTTTAATTATATGTATATGTAGTTGGAGAGAGTGATTATATTTACTACTCAACTATAATTTTTTATGATCACAATGAATTATAGTGACAATAGATATAGCTCTAATTTTAAAATAAATCACATAAATGGTGTATTCTTATGTGTACATATAATTTGAATTCTTATTTATTTATTATTTAAATATCTTTTGAGTCTCATCAATTTTGATTAAGGGTTCCACAATTTCATGTTCCCAATTTCCTAGAAAAGATTGCCACTCACCAAAATGTGTAATTTGGACCTCGGTAGATGAATTTTGTGAGGGCGGACTTAATTAACATTAGTCTTCGAATCAACTAATTAAAAATTAGGATGAGCTACATGAACAGTCCTTATAATTTAAAATTTATGTTATTTTAATTTTTAATTTTTTAGTTATGATACATTTGATCTTAAATTTTGAATCTTATATCAAATAAGGTTAATTGAAGATATTATTGCTTAATTTCAAAAACAAAATTCTCAATTTGATAAAATATCTACTAATTTGACAAAAATAAATATCAAAAAAATATTCTTAAATTTTTAAAAATTATTTCTACCCACTAAAGATAAAATTATGTAAAATTGATTTAGAAATTTATTTATTTATTTATTTTACCAAATTAATTTTTATTATATGTTTGGATGATGATTATGTAATGGGTGGTTGTTAAGATTTTAATGTGTAATCAATATATTTAATATATGAAATGTTTTTAGTTTTGAATTTTTTGATTTAATGGATTGATTTAATAATGATATCAAAGTTGTCGCCATATTTGTCTTTTGAAAAAATAGAAACTAATTTAATAAAAATAAAAACTACTACCCATTAGATAATTATCATCCAAACACATAATAAAAATTAATTTGATAAAATAAATAAATAAATAAATGTCTACAAGATTTATCAATTTTATATAATTTTATCTTTAATGGGTAGAAATATTTTTTAAAAATTCAAAAATATTTTTTTAACATTTATTTTTGTCAAATTAGTAGATATTTTATCAAATTGAGAATTTTGTTTTTGAAATTAAGCAATAATATCTTCAATTAACCTTATTTGATATAAGATTCAAAATTTAAGATCAAATGTATCATAACTAAAAACTCAAAAACTAAAATAACATAAATTTTAAATTATAAAGACCGTTCATGTAACTCATCCTAATTTTTAATTAGTTGATTCGAAGACTAATGTTAATTAAGTCCGCCCTCACAAAATTCATCTACCGAGGTCCAAATTACACATTTTGGTGAGTGGCAATCTTTTCTAGGAAATTGGGAACATGAAATTGTGGAACCCTTAATCAAAATTGATGAGACTCAAAAGATATTTAAATAATAAATAAATAAGAATTCAAATTATATGTACACATAAGAATACACCATTTATGTGATTTATTTTAAAATTAGAGCTATATCTATTGTCACTATAATTCATTGTGATCATAAAAAATTATAGTTGAGTAGTAAATATAATCACTCTCTCCAACTACATATACATATAATTAAAATTACAAGTCAAGCGTGAATCGACCTAATTGATACAAAAAATATCAAAGTGTACTCTTATTTTTCAAAATTCAGGGTGGTTGAGTAATTTGTGTTTAGTAATTCAGGGTGATTCAGAGAGAGATTTACATGTAGATAAATAGGTGGATTTATTGTCTAATAGATTCTGTTATAATTAACGGCATTTTTCATCAAACACTATTAAAAAATGTTACTAATTGTTAATTTTCAATAACAATTTGAAAATTTTGTCATAAAAAGTCACTAATTATAAGTTTTAGTGATAATTTAAAAAAATAGTCACAAAAGAGTCGCTAATTTTTAGTTTTCAGCAACAATTTAAAAATTCGTCAGAGAAAAATGTCACTAATTGTAAATTTTAGCAACAAATTATAAAAATCGTGAAAAAGAAGTTGCTAATTGTCAATTTTTAACTACATATGTAAAAAACCATAACAAAACACTACTACAAAAACAGATAAAGATCACACTTTTTTTGTGTAATGTATGTTATTTAATTTTTAGTCGCCAAAAGCTCATTCGTGAAAAAAAAAAAAAAAAATTTACACTCACTAGCTTCTCTTTTGCTCTTGTAGAGATTCAAACCATCAACCACACCATAAACCTTATACAACATACTCTTTCCACTATGTCTCTATAATACCATATGATTATATATGCAATATATATTATTTATATACTACATAGACCCGTATTAATATAAAAGTATATATATAAAGATAATTATTTTTTATTGAACATGATTTATGTAAAAATAAATTATTTACTAGAAAAAAAAAAGACCACTTTTGGTGACTAAACATAATTTTAATCGCTAATTCTATACTTTTGGCTACTAATTATTTTTTAATTGTTAAAAAATTTAATTCCCGAGCTAAAATTATCACTTTTGGTGACTAAACTTCTTTTTTCGCCAAAAAGCATCACTTTTGGTGACTAAACTTCTTTTTTCGCCAAAAAGCCTCACTTTTGGCTATTAAACATCTTTTTAGTCGCCCAATGCTCAGTTTTGGCTACTAATTTTTTTTTAGTCGCCAAAAAGCCTCACTTTTGGCTACTAAAATTTATTTAGTCGGTAAAAGCCTCACTTTTGGCGACCAAACATCTTTTTAGTCTCCCAGTGTCTCACTTTTGGCTACTAAATTTTTTTTAGTCACCAAAAAACCTTACTTTTGGTTACTAAAATTTTTTTAGTCAGTAAAAGCCACATATGGGTAACCAAACAGATTTTTAGTCGCCAAAACCTATACTTTTGGCTACTAAATTTTTTTAGTCGCCAAAAATCTTTACTTTTGGCTATTAATACTTTTTTAGTCGCCAAAACCTATACTTTCAACGACCAAATGTGCTTTTTCTTGCAGTGGAGTGTGATTATATATATATATATATATAATTACACTTATTTAAAAAAAGTGATTAAAAAGTAGTAATGTATATATAATCACGCTTTAATTAGAATGTGTGATTAAAAAATATATATATAATCACACTTATTTAAAAAATGTGATTAAAAAGTAGTAGTGTATATATAATCACACTTTAATTAGAATGTGTGATTAAAAAAATATATATATATAATCACACTTAATTGAAAAGTGACATAAAAAATGAATATTATCACACTCAATCAAATTAAATGTGATTAAAATATCAATCTAATTTTTTTTATCACACTTCCAATAAACGTAAGATATTTTTTTTTGCCAAAGTGTGATCTTTAACTATTTTTGTTGTAGTGAAAATTTATTTTTAGCGACAATTTCACTAGGACTAACTTTCAATCGGATTTAATGAAAATTAAGTTCAACTAGTAGGACCTATTGATAATTTACTATAGTAATTGTCAGTATGGACACTATCCAATAGTTTAGACCCGCCTAGAAAAAAAAAGAAAAAAAAAAGAATTTGGTCAAAGATCCCTCATAATAAAATTTTAATGTATTAAGAACAAGTATAAAAAAAAATTCTTGAAAAATCTAGCATACACCACTATTATTAAAATATCCTTAGTGACTAATTTAATATTATATATTTTAAAACAACAATGATTCATCACACTAAAAACATCACCACTAATAGCACTAATGCATTAAAAAAGTAAAAAAAATAAAAAAAAATACAACTCCAAGACCAAAATATCACATCATTAATGACGAGACCCACTGCCACCTAATTAGTGGGAGCACTAATTAGTGCTCCCAAGCATTTTTCATTTACAAATTGTATCAAAATAGACTTAAATAGTAAATAGACATCTTAAATAGACAACTTTCTTTGGGAAGATTGTCTAGAAAAAGAGGCTAAATATCAGCCTGTGCTTTATGAAGAACACGTCTCCTTTAGAAAGTAAAATATTTTGAATTATTTTTTACAGACTAACATGTTAGACTTAGGGGATTTTATTCATTGACTTTTGTAAGATTTTTGATTAGTTAATTTGTGGTTTTTCGGTTCTTAATTTGATAAATTACAATTATTGAAGAACTTCTCTTGTATTGTTATTTTTTTTAAAATTCTTTGTTGTTTTTTTTTATTTTTCCTCTTCGTTCCCCTTCCAGATGGTTTCACAAAATTCATATGTTGGTATGTATTTACATACTATAAATTTTATAAAAGAAATTAAATATTATTTAAAAATTATTTTTTATAATATTTTTAAAACTAGTATTAAAAAAATATTATTTTTAAAAATATTTTCGCAAATGTCACATTGGCAACCATATTTGCATTTGGTGCCTATGTGGCATTGTATGAAAATACAAGGTGGTGTTTGGAAACTTGGTTCCGTGATTTTTTTTAGATTTTTTTCACTAAAAGACAAAAGTTTTGCAAAATCAAAAAAAATAAATCCAAACAAAATATCACATCCAACCCCATAATCATTTTACTTTTTCTTTTACAAACATCACATCCAACTACAAAAAAACCCAACTATCTTATCAAATACTAAAAATTTTGTATCCAATAATATCCAACAACTAAAAAAACCTACATAAAAACCCACTTCCCAAACACCCACAATAATATATAGCATTTTTTATTTTGAAAATTAGTTAAGTTAGTTTGAATGGCTAGTTAAAATAAAGAGTATGGTTGGAACACACAATAACTAAAATAATTAGGTAAAATAAAAAGTATATATTTTTTATACTTTAACTAATAAAAAATAAAGAGTGTGATTGAAGTTGCTCTTAGGCCATATAATAATAAATGGGATAAAAACCTTGGCTTTTGAATTTCAGGACTACTTCATTTGTTGTCAGCCCACTTAACTTGTCCCCATCGACAAGCCCAATAGCTTAGTACATAATCTCAATGGTTGAAAACAATGTCCTATTAAAAAAAAATAAAATATAAGATATAAACGTTACTGAAATTAAAGAATCCTTTCACAAAAAAAAAAAAAAACAAACAAAACCACAAAAGATATTATACATAAAAAATAAATAAAGAGCACACATCAAATTAACAATACTCATTGAACTTGCTAAGAGGATGGTCTCATGTTAGAATGTGTCCCATATTATTTAGAGTTGTTCTATCTGTTTTGGTTATAAGATTTTTTTCCTGTGCTTAATACCTTGATTTTAAAGAGAATTGTGAGCTGAGCTTTTCAATTTGTTATTGTAGATCCATATTCAATGAAGGATACAGAGAATTAGGGTCTGTTTGGTTATATTTTCAAATTAGTTTTCAACATGTAAACTCGCGCTTCACGTTTGGATAGAACACTCAAAATACATTTCCGCGTGTGAATTCAAATTATAGTATGAAAACCTGTTTGGCAGGTTGTATCTCTACTTTCAACGCTTGTGCATTCTTCCATGTCCTTCTATGTCGTCTCCATTGTCTCTGAAATATTCCATCGTCTCCGAAATATTCACGTGAAGCTCATCTCTGTATCAAACATCAGTCCTTTATATTGATCACGGGTAGGCTTCTCTATCAAACATCAGTACTTCAGACACTTCAGATTCAGCACGGGTACTTCAGATTCATCACGGGTGGGCTTCACAGAGAAGACTGATTTTATAAATAATGAAGCCACCCAACCCACTCTATACTGGTATCATCTTTCACAAAATCGAGTTCCTTACGATTTGTGCGTTGTGGAAGATTCTTATTACGGGCAACGAAACAACGACGACTGCGACGTAAAAGAACTCACAAATTTATTTACATATTTTGTTATACGAAAATGATTTGAAAAATTCATCCCTAATTTTATTTTATTTTTCTTTCAGGTCAAATTTATGAAATTTATTGTCAAATCCGACGAAGAAACAGTGCTACATTAAGTCAGTATACACATTCCATCACCGGCGATAATTATTCAATTCCCACTAATCTGGTAAATATATCATTCAACTGCAAACGATTTTATATGAGTCGAAATCAGTTCTTAAGGGGTTGTTTGGGGTGTTCTAAATAAGTGTACTTTTTGTCTTTTTGGTCTAAAAAATTGAGGTTGAAAATATGAATGTTTGGGTTAACTTTTTGACTTTTTATGGAAAAATGTGTAATAAAAAATTGTAAAAATTGATTTGTAGGAGAAAATGGAAAATTTCGAATTGAGAGTTGTGCAGCCGTAATTGTTGACTTTTGGTGAATAGTGTTAACTTTTTAACTTTTTTAGTAACTTTTTGGCTTTTTAATTTTTTTACAAGTTCCCAAACTTGGCCTAAATATTTTCTGAGAAGTGTAAGGGACTATTTTTTTTATTTTAAGATGTTTTCTATTTTCCTGAACTGTTTCACCTTTTGCGAAGAAGAATAGCAGTAAGTTGCTAAATCGATCTGAATCTGTTATATATAAATAATTTTTGAGAAGTTAAAATCAGTTCCCAAATGGTTTCTCAAAATTTGTGGACGCCTATTTCTCATTTCAGATATGTTGTTGTTTTCAATTGTGAGCTGTTTGAACCTTCTGCAAGAAAAGAACTTGTGAACAACTTGAGTCGGTGTACCTGGACACCCGGCCGGTCGTCCCCGGGGTCATCCGGCCGGTCGACCTACCCATCCCTTTTTCAACTACATTCACTGGTTTATTTACTGGTTTTTTTCCTACTTCATTTTCTACCCGTCCCATTTTCCTTATATCTTTTTTGCTGGTTTTCTCCTACCATTCAAAGATAATGTTACCTGATTTTTTTACCTGATTTTTTTTTATTAGTTGTGGTTATATTTCTGCTATTTAAATTGAAGTAATCTGTTACGCTATTTTTTTCCTTTAAATAATATCATCTGCTCTTTTTTTTTTTTATCTGTGTTCTCTTTGAAATCATTTTGCTCTCTTATGATCTGTTTGTCTTGTATATCTACCCCGGACTAGTTTAAATTTCATTTATATGTTTATAGATGGATGAAAATAATTCTGATGACAACCAAGAAACAAAAATGTGGACGGCCAGAAGTGAAACAAAATTAATAAATATGTTGATAATGAGGTTAGAAAAAATCAAACTGGCCATACTACTTCATGGACAATTAGGCATTGGAATCATTATGCAAATGAGTTGCACAATCTGTATGGATTTCGGTATACAGCAACACAGGTGCGCCAAAAATATTAGCGATTGAAAGCTGATTATCAGACATTTAAGCGACTCCAGGCACAGACTGGTCTGGGATGGGATCCAATTGTAGGCACTGTTGTTGCACCTGATGAATTTTGGGATAAGGTTGTTCATTAATCTGTACTATTAAATAATTTTAATTTAAAGATTTCATGATACATACAGTGCTTAATTCTTTATTTGTATTTGTTGTAGGCCAACAGAAATGTGAAGAAGTTTAGGACAAAAGGATTTGAATATATTCAAGAAATGACAGAAATTGTTGAAAATTGTTGTGCCACAGGGGCCTTATCTCGTGCATCCACACAAGGAGCCCTTGACTCAGAAGAAGAAGATGACATGTTAAACAAATTTTGGAACCCGGATGTTGGTGGGAGTAATGCTGGTGGGAGTAACGCTGCTGAGGCAATTCCTATTGACTTATTTGGGGATGAGTACATGGATCCAGCAAAGGGCAAAAGTCACAAGAGGGGCCCTACAACCAGCCAGACTGACAGTGGTGTTCTAAAAAGTCACGGTCAAGTGGGTTTGATGATGTGTGCGCAGCTTTCACATCCTATGTACAAGCAAAAACAGGACATTCACGTGCACAAGAAAATGAGACAGAGGCTGTAAGTGCAGGTGGTGATGATTACTCTCTTAATGCATGTCAAGATGCATTACTAGAGCTTGGGGACTGTAACAAGCCCCAGTACATTAAGGCACTGAAAATGAGAAATGAAATGTGTAACAAGCCCGCGGGGGACCTCGCTACAGCTCGGACTCGACTTGTTGTCACGGTTCTAAGTCTGAACCAAAGAGTCCAAATCCGGAAAATTGTTTTGAGAATCAGATTTTTTGAAAAAGTAGTGCCAAACAT
>NW_021025920.1:0-15401 GCF_004153795.1 Camellia sinensis
TTCTCGGGGCCCTGAGCCGATCGATCGGCCGTAAAGACGCAAGTGACCCGCCAATAGTCAACTGAGAGTAAGATTCAAACTGAGAACTAGGAGCACAAACGCCACTTATTACTTGTTCTTTAGGTTGTGGTCAAGTATCACCATGGGTGGGGTGGGTTTGTTTTATGACTCTGTGTGTAACTTTGTTTATGCGTGTTTGGTTGGAGTTTTTTGAGGTGGGTATTTGGAAAAGAAATGAGAAATGTAATCCTATTTATGTTTGGTTATATATAAGAAAATATGGAAAAAGAAGGGGGTGAGATCAAATAAAGAAATAGGATACATTTTAAGACATCAATTCTATTTTATAATCACACAACCAACATAAGTTGGGAATTTGGAATTTCCTATTAATTCTTTCTCCTTTTCCTTTCATTTTCATTTCTCTTCCATTTCCCCTTCCCAAATTCCCCAACCAAACACAGCGTAAATGATATAGTGGATGGTTGGTAGAGTTAATATTTGAAGTTTCACATGTATATAGTTGATAAGATTAATGGCGAGTTTTGTGGATGGAAATTTTTTAATGTTTTTTTGTTTTTTTATTAAAAGATAAATTGGATTACAAATTAAAAAAATAAATTCAAATATAAATATCACATCAAACTACTATAATCATTTCACTTTTTTTTCTCACAAAATGATCAACATTCAACCATAAAAAAAGAAAAAATTCAACTAGCTTTCCAAATATATAAAAAAAAAACATTCTCTAATAATATTCCTACAACTAAAAAAATATAACAAAAAAAAATCAAACTTCCAACACCTACTATTTATTAATTTAATTTTTTATGGGTGGTATATGCGCTGTTGGTAGAGGTGTACATAATGATTTTACAAAGAAATTACATATGCAAGCAGATATTAGACGAGAAAATCAAGGAAGTTACAAAAAGAAATTAGACCTTTATTGTGGTAAAAGAAATACAGATGCAGAGAAAATTCAGCACAGGAGATAACAAACCAGTGAAACAAACAGCAATATAAAATTAGTAGGAAGTTAATGTGGACAGGAAAAAATTCCAATTGCTAGAAAATTTTGAGCGAAGAATCAAAGAGACAATTAGCTAGAGAAATCAACAAGGCATAAAGAAGAAAATGAGTCCATATATGTTTCAAGAGAGAAATTAATCTAAGGGTATAATCTTAGTGTCAGATAAAATTCATCTTCAAAAGGAAAAATAACACATAAGGAGACAACTAATCATTGAAAATGATAACCCATCTCAAATGGTATACCCATGCGGTGGTTCTATTTATTTTAGGTGGTTGAAAATGATATACCTACCATTTAATCAATTTCAGCTACACACAAATCAATTTTCTCTTGTTTTTTTTTAAGGTTATGATATTACTAGAGAAAAAGTGGCTTGAAGAGTAATATATTCTGAAGTCCATAATAATTATTTTTTCTTTGTCCTAAACTTTCAATCAAAACTTTTAATATATATAATTTTTTCTAATAATTTGACTAACGCATAATGATATACCTACCATTCAATGAATTTCACTGCACACAAATCACTTTCTTTGTTTTATTTTTAGGGTTATGATATTACCAGATAAAAAATGACTAGATGAGTAATATATTATGTAACGTCCGAAAATTACGTAAATAAACCACCCATTACGATAAGTAATAAAATGCAAATCAAGAGTATAATATACTTCTATTACATAAGACTCAGCTATACAAAAGGATAACACATGCGAATTACATTCATAAGTCCTAACCCTGAATCTACGGCAAATGTCAGCAACAAATATATGGAAAGAAGTCAAAAGATAAATAAAAATGCTCTGAATGCATACACCTTTTCAAGACTGTACTTGTTACATCAAATATATTTAAATTCAATACAGAATAAGTCCTAGACTTGCACAAAATATTAACACAAGAAAACAAAATGAATTGCTCGCAATCCTCCCAAGCTGACTGCCTTTGGCAGGCATCTCACCAGTACCTGAAAGTGATTTTTCCATGTAGGGTGAGCTAAAATCCAATAAAAATAATCTAATACAATATATAATCTTAACAAAGATAATAAAAGTGAAATGTACATGCAATGTACATGTTAAAATGTTTTATCTTTCTTTTCCCAAACTACGTCAGCTTCAGTTTATATCACAAATCAAATTCGTGTTCTGTACAATAGAAACAGGGGGAAATCTCAAACCGGTACAACCTTTCATGGATATTTCATCCATAGAAACCATCAACAACACAACATGTAAACGTAGTCTATACAAGCGCACGTTTTTCAAACTTTCATCCTAGACACACAGGTCAACTTAGTTTGGTGATACACACATCGTTCTAACTTTCACCAATTTTTCTCAAAATCAAATACATTTGCAATGTATTAAATGAGCAATAATATTCAATGCACATAGTTGGAAACTAGTTTCAATTCACTTAATCCTCGTGCAATTTCTACAACAATTTGTAGCTATCCCCACAATATCCCAAAACAGATATTTCTAAACAGATATAAAACCTTCAAATACAGATAAATTTCCAATTTTCAAAGGTGAGTGATAATACATATCAAACTCCACCATCTATCAATACCATCCAATTTCTATTTTCAATATTAATTCCATTTATTTATACAAAATTAAATATTGAGCCTTTAGGGTAAAAATCCCCCTTTCTTCCAAAATCTATTCAAGTATCAAAATCAATGGTTTTGATTACACTCAACCCTCACTTCCAACCCCACAACCATTTTCAATACATCGTCGCGACCCAATCTCGGCAAAGGCAAACCCTGCCAGAGGGCACACTTCAAACGCTATAAACACATGTAACAATAATCACCTGTATAATTCTTATATCACATCACCAATAGTGCATAAGACCCTTCGATTGGCCAACATATATGAGACGATCCATTCAAAAACAAAAATATCATCATGCTACTAAGATAGTTCCCATGCACCACTATCCCAAAAAAAATAAAACATACTATTCAATGAATCTATCAATACATCCAACTTCACAAGCAAATATTTACAATCAACCTCCTTTATAAAAACAAAGGATAAAATTAACATCGTAGAGTGACCCTAAGCAAAACTTCAACTACCAGATGCTCACATTTGATCCTCTAGAAACTTCTAATCCCCAAGTTGAGACGAGCCACAAAAGTCTAGGAATCTAAAAAAAAATTAATTGAAAAAGAATGAGTTAAAGCCTAATGGAGTATACCAATCTCATGGAGTTATAAAGGCTTGCTCCTTCCAATTGGGTCAAAATAAAGATAATAACACAAGAGCTTAATTGGACTGAAATTTATACAAATTGAGAAAGTTTGCATAAACAGTTATCAACATTCTTCCAAAGAATCTCATAATGCAGGAAAAATACATTTGAATAAGGAAGTAAACAAAAATATAACTTTTTTAACACATTAAGAATTTCATGTCCATCATACGAACACTTTACCTCGCGACTTAGGTGGTGAGATACCGTTACCCAAACATAATTCATAGGAACATAACTCATGTCATCATAGCACTTCAATTCTCATTTCAATGTTTTCGGTCCCCAGGACCCCTTATGTACAATGACCCTTATGGTCCTTAAAACATTTCGATCCCCAAGACCCCAAAGCATGTCGGCCCTTGTGGCCCCAAAGGCTGCATTCGGTTATATGATTAATAAAATAATACTCTCGCATAACGTTTCATTGTCATTTAATCATCATCATCATCATAAAATTTGAAGGACTCATCTTAAATAAATTCTTATAAAAATTAATGCTTCATTATACAAATAAAATCATAAATAATTTATTTAAAACTTAACCTTTGACCTCAATAAATTTATAGATTTTCTTTTTATACATATATCATGATGAAATGTGTTACTTCCTTTAATTCAAAAGTATTTCAAACTTTGTATTAAATATAGAGATAAGGTAAATTTCCATGGTAAGTATACTCACCTCCAAAATAGCAAAAGCGTAGATTTGAAACCCTACGAGTTAATTCCCAAGAGGTGTAGAAACGCCTTCCTCCAATCCTAACAATTAGTAAATAAGATCTAAAATTAGAAGAAAGCTTTCAATGAAAATTACAACATCTACAAAATTGATCTTAAATAAGACATGCTATGGAATGAGAGCTAAAACCAAGCTAAAGAACTCCTCCAACTTCAAGTCATCCAAACAAACAACTTATCCAAACTCCACAACACCCAAACTTTGTACATTTTTGAGTTATTAACTTTTTTAAATATCCAACCAATTTATATGCACAATACCACCATCAATTAAACCACAAAAGTGAAAAATCAACATTTTCATAAAGTCAACAACTTAGGTTAAACCACTTCAATCATTAATAAAATTTCTCCAAAATCGTTTATAGAACATAGAAATACTCAATCCACCATTTATCAAATCAATTTCAACATATAAATTTCCTAACACCAAAATCCCCAATTTTTACATCACATTCAAACCTAGATTAACCCAAATCTCAATCTCCAAAACAACCATCAAATTGATCATTTTTCTACATGTAAAACATTCATAGAAACTAATCGAGAGTATAAAATCCAACAATCAAACCCTAAATCATAATAGATCTAAAATAGAAGAAGAAGAAAAAAAAAATTCATCATCTCTAACTCAAAATATGTAAAACCTTAAACTAAACTTTGAGAAAGATTGTTACCAATTAAAAGCCTCTAATCCATCAAAAAAAAACCCCCCAAGCTTTGAATCTTCAAAAGATTAAGAAAAATCTAAAGTTGGTCCATCAAGAAAATAAACCCCAAGCTTTGATTCTTCAAAAGATTAAGAAAATCTAGAGTTGGTACTTCTATTGTGCTATTTTTGGATAGAGTGATGGAGTGGTCGACCGGACCCTTTTTCTGGCAAGATAAGATAGCCGGCGGTGATGGAAATGGCGGGTTAAGGTGGTGGTGTAAGGGTGGAGCAAAGGTGGGGTGTTTGACCACCAAGAAAGTAAAGGAAAATAGGAGAGAATGTAGAAAGAGAAAAATGAAGACAATGAAGCAAAAAAAATCTGCACTTTTTTTTTTTTTATAGTTGAAATGGGGTGTTTGGTCACACCTACTATCAAGTTTGGAGTTGGGTTTTGATATCCTAAGTGGAGTTTAACTTAGGAGTGTGTTTGGCTCTAGATGAATGTTGGGAATATTATAACATCCATATGAAAACCCCACTTTTGATTTTAAACAAAAACCCTAGGTTTGTTCAATATCCTCCAAAATCACAGGATTGTTTCATAAAAACAGATAGTTAAGTTAAAAACCATAAAAGAGTGTGTAATCCCTACCTCAAAGTTAGAAGATGAGATAAGCACGAATGAAACTCAGATGAAGTCGAAACCTAACTTTATTCAGATGAAAACAAAGCTCTAGGTAAGCTCTACCTTTTTAACAAAAAGAGTAGGTGGAGAAATAAGTAGATCTTGGTATATTTGTAGAGAGAGAGTAAGTTCTAGAGAGAAGAGCTCTAGATTTAGAGTTTTGACATGTTTTAGAGAGAAAGAGAGATGAAAAGTTATGTAAAAAGTGATTTTTACAAACTGATATATACACAGTCCGCTCGAGCGCAAGAAGTGACGCTTGAACTCCTAGACACAAAAATGATTACTATTCCAGCGCAAGAAGTAACGCTCGAGCGCCAAGGCATAATGAAAAAGGGCGTCACTGCTCGAGTGTAGAATACACACACTCAGTAGTTTTACAAGCAAAAGACCATCACTCGAGCGCAAGTATGGCCGCTCGAGCGTAGAATACACTCTCCCAATAATTTTGCAGGCCTGCAAAAGTACTGAGAGTTCATAAAGGCCGCTTGAGTGCAAGAAGTGACGCTCGAGTGTAAGAGCAAAATTCTGGATAATAAGGTTTTTGAAAAACAATGTACCAACTTGTTCTAAACACAACCAACACATCCCGATAGCCAAACTCAAGGAGGGAAAAAAGGAATAAGACAAGAACAACCATACAAAACCAAGAAACCTAAATTCAAAATATCACATGGGTCGGGTCTTAAACCAGAATTGCTATGTATTGTGAAGTCAATAACAATTATTTTTTCTTTGTCCTAATATTTCAATCAAAACTTCTAATATATATAAATTTATGAGAAACTTAGTTTAACATCTCTCTCCAACTTTTAGTAATGAGAGAAGTCCACAATATTTTTTTTTGTAGCCTAAGATCACTCATCCACACCCATATATCACACCCTCTCTCTCTCTCTCTCTATTTCTCTCTCTCTTTCTCTTTCTCTTTCCCGTCGTAGCCTCTTCTTCTGCCTCCCATGCCATCGCCTCCTCCGTCACCATCGTGACTCTCTCTGAATTGAGAACGATAACAAAATTGAAGCAAACAACAATGGCTTCTTCAATCTCAAGATTTTTCCTTCTGAATTCAATTTGCTCATCCAAATCTCACATCACTTCTTCTCTTTCTTTAAGCTTTCCACTTGAGTCCCTTCATCCTCAAAATCATGGCAGCTCTGCCAATCATATTTAGCGAAGCCACGGTTTCATCTCCGCAAAAATCTTTGAGATATCTTCTCAGAAATTTCTCTGATGCATTTTACTTCATCATTGAGTCTATTCATCTTCAACTCGGTTCATCTCTGTTCGTAGTTAGGGTTTGATCATCACCATCTCACCCTGATAAGTGTTTTTATTCTTGAACTAGTTTTTCTCTATATCTAGAGTTCATTGCATTTTATAATATTCTTCAATTAATTAGGATTTTTATTTCGTAATAATATCCAGATTAATTAGGGTTTCAATTGCATTTCGTATCTTCTTGAAGTTTGTTATGTGATTCTGTCTATAATTTTCTCATGCATCTGAATTTTCACTGATGACATTAGATTCACTTTACTTTATGTGCTCGCTTGATCTTGTTGAAGCTAGTAGTTTGGTTGAGATGAATTTCGCTGCAATTTCTTTGCCATTAGTTTAAATGAGATGAATTTTCTCTAGCATTTCAATTTATATCGCATGTTTGATTTTCACTGGTTGGTTTCCTCCATGTGATAAATTTTCTCTAGAATTTGAATTTTCTCTAACCACAATTATAATTCCAAACTTATATGCCTTGATTGATTTTTTCTAGCATCTGAAAATTCTTTGACCCATCAAATTATGTTGCTTGTTTCATTTTCACTAGTTAGTTGTCTCCTTGTGTGTAATTTTTTCCTTGAGATGAATTTTCTCTAGCATCAGAATGTTCTCTGAACACATTGGATTCAGTTTGCACTATGTATGTATAGTTTTATTAAATGAATATTGGCAGTGTGAGTCCACTTGATGAGTGTGCTTAAAATTTGTAAATTTGATTTTTAAAATTTGAAACTATCATGGCAGTTAAACTGTCGGGAACCGTGTAAGAGAAAAGTTTTTATTGTTATTTATTATTATTCAATTTACACGTGATAGAATCTTCATATGACCAAACAATTATGCTACGTAGCTCGAAATTTTTGAGCTCGAATTTGGCCCGAAATCAAAACGACGTCGTTTCGTCGTTTTGATGTTTTTTGATTTTTTTTCAATAACTGGCAGAAGAAGAAAAATCAAAAAAGAAGAAGAACAAAGAAGAAGAAGAAGAAAGAATAGAAGAGGAGAGTAGCAGAGGGAGAGAGAGAGAGAGAGAATCATCATCATCAACCACCCAACACATCTTCATTAACACAGCTGAGAGAGAGACAAAAAAAATGTAAAAATCTCAAAAAAAAATAAATCAAACCCAAATCCATGAAACAAATCAAACCCAAGCCAAATCCATGAAACAAATCAAACCCACAATCGGAGGCGGAGATCAAAGATCGGAGGCCGGGCTGCGACGATTGAAGCGGAGGCGGAGGCAATCGACCCTCTCTATCTCTCTCTCCAGTCCCTCTTCCCCTCTCTTCTCTTTTTCTCTTTCTGTTTCTCTTCCTCTTCATCTTTCTCTTCTTCTCTCTTCTCTCTCTATTTCAAACATAAGGAGGAAAAAAAAAAAACGAAACTGTCCAAAACGAGTCGGGAGATTCGGGAAAGAAAGATTCGAGCTACGAAGGATTATTCATGACCAAATTTAAATCTCCCTTAATATAATAATATAGATAGCGGTTGATTGGTGGAATGTATATATGAGTTCACATGGGTATAGTTGGTGTGATTATTTATCAATTTGTTTTTTATAGGTTGTTGTGGAGAAGTGGTTTGGAAATACTCTTTGAATCCAATAGGACGCTCGAGATCCTTCGCTAGTCACCTGAAAAGGAATGAACACTCCAGTCGGGGGTGCCGGAATTATCACTCCGATGGATAAGTCAATGTATACTCTCATGGTTACTTATATCTTAAGTTAAACTTACTTGTTCTTATATACCTTTTGTTAACTGATACTTTCCTTATTTATAGTCGTTCGTGAGGTTGACGATTGGGCCCACCTTTCTTCCAATGAATAATCTCTCATTTGGCTAACTGTTCATACTCGGTCTGGTCTACAGTTGATTATTCGGCCGATCTGGTTATTCGGCCTTCGTCCCTCCGGGATGGAGCCATATAAGTCACAATTTGGTTTCTTCTCTCAAGTTATTCGGCCTCCGTACGTAATAGATTTATTCGGTTCCCACAATTGCCCCCCAAACATCCTATTAACGTCAGTTGGTCGGTATATTTGGTCTTTGGACCTAGAGAGTCAAAAAATACGGCGGTATCCCTTACTCTATTGCAAGCGTCAGGACGCCTAATACTTTTGAGCATCATTACAATTTCCCGTCCCTTCGTACATTTCATTCATTTAATACGATTTGAAACCGTGTTATCTTTTCATCTGTATGTTCTTTTTTGAATGCTCAAGGTTTCTCGTTGCCTGTTAGTTCAACTCCCTCGCTTCTCGCCTTCTGCAACTTCTTTCCGCTCTTCATTGTCCTCCTCATTTTTTGTAAGTTTCTATTTCTTCTATCTCGACATCTTTTTCCTTGTTTGTTTGCTGTGTAGAGCATTTGTTTTTCATGCTGTGATGGCTAAACATTTGAGAGCCCTTCTTTCCGCAGAGAAAGTCTCTGATTTCCGTTGCCACTTTTCTATCCCTGACGACGTTCATCTGTCACTTTTGGCAGAGAACGTGATTGACACGGAAAGGACTAATGAGAGTACAATCGTCTTTCCTCTACTGTCAATCGTGGAGGGCGGAGTCCATTTCCCTCTTCATCCACTTTTAAGGGCTGTCCTTTGCCACTGGGGTTTAATTCCTTCTTAGCCGAACGTAAACTTTTTCCGAATAATAATGGGTATTGTTGAACTAAACTAGCGCCTTAGGCTTAACCTCGGAGTCCCTACTATTTGGCATTGTTATGCCTTGGCCAAGTCCTCCAGATGGCAAGGGCGCTACTTTCTCAGGGCCAAGGACATCGACCATCACTTGGTCACTATGCTTGCCAGCTCTGGCAAGCGAGTTGACGATGTCATGGTTGTGGTCAGTGGAAATTGGGAATTCGACGAGGGCGAAGATCGTCAAGATCCAGTACCCAGGCAAAGGGGCAAACCAGGTGGCCGTTTAACTCCTCATGAATTTTTACTAAATATTTCCTATTCAAATTCCTTGTGTTTATCGTTTTAATTGTGCAGGAAACAATTTGAAGAAAGTTCTAGTTTCAGCCGACGACGACGTACTTGCGCAGATCGGAACAGTACTCTAGTTCGTTGGCTATCTGAATCTCTAGAAACAAGGGAGGGCGGCCCACATTCTTCTGCGATATGAGCCGATCTATTCCACATTTTCGGCCGCGAAACATATTCCGATTCCAAGGGGTGAACAGCACCTCACGGTGCTTGTTTTTCCGAGCTTTAAGAATCTTAGGCAGATCGGTTTTGAGGCTTCAGATTTAAAGCCGACGGAAGAACAAGTTGCCGAAGGAGTCGCTGAGCAGCCGAATCAGCCATTTTTGGACGGATCCGACGGACTAGAGGAAGAGGTAGACGAGGAACTAAATTTGGCTTTTGAAGAAGCCGGCCTTAATCCTCCTTCCACTTCCGAGCGAGTGGATGTGTCTTTCGAGGATATATTTACCGACTGAGGGGACCTACCCGACTCCTATCTAGACAACATGGCTGGTGAATCACTCACTCAATTGGCCAGACAGAAAAACACCGAGAGGATGGCTGCGCGTAGGAGAGTCGAAGCCGAGCGAGTCCAACCTTTACCCCCTCCACCCGACGCTAGAGAAAAAACTCCTCCACCTGCCCCTATTGAAGAGGCTGAGACCGAAGTGGCCGAAACGGAACCTGTTGTCGATCAACAGGAGGGTCAAGTAACGGAGCATAGGGGCGAAAAACACCTGGCCGAGTACGAAGCCGATTATTCGAAAGAACCAGTTGACAAACGGCCACGCATGGAAGAATCTGACTTGGTTGTGCCGTTTACAATACAACCAAGGATAAAGAACTTGTCGGTTGCCTCCGATGCATCGGCTATAAGAGACCCAACAGTGGCCTTGAGCTTGGCGTCCTCCATTTCTCTACCGGTTGATAAAGCAGCTTTTAGGGCAAAGGCCGATCTGCTGGCCATCGCATTAGCCGCTCAATCGGCGATATTGGTACGTGTCCCTTTGTAATTTTGAAAGGTTGACCAAAGAAAAGTTTCTATAGTAGCTTGTTGATCCCTTGTTTTGTAGGTGGCGGAGAGGATAGCTGAAATTGGCCGTCGCCAACATGACGCTTTCGAACAGATCGGCTTTCTTATAGCCGAGCTGGAGAACGAGAAGGGAAAGGTGGCAGAGACCTTTCTCCAAGCCGATTCTGAGGCCATGAAAGCGGCAGCAGAGAGAGCTAGGGCCAATTCCGAAGCAAATGAGGCCAAGACTGTTGATGAATTGAGAGCGACCGTCGAGGGAATGGTGAATGCCAACTAAGAAGCGCTCAGACTAGCCAACGAAACATGCCAAGCTGGAGGCCGACTTGGAAGAGTCGAAGAAGGCGATGGCAAACGCCGAGTCCAAAATTTTCAAGTCATTCCTAGCGGGCAAGGATGCGGCCTTGGCGAACTATGTAGAAGAAGTGCCGAAGTTTGAAAACAGGGGGTTCAAGCACAGCTGGCTCAAAGCCTTGGTTGCCGCTAACGTGGTATTGGAGCAGCCAATTCCGTACGAACAGGTAGACATTGAGCCGCTGCCGTCTGACCCTGAAGACTGATCTAGAGTCCAGTATTTTTCATTTTGTTTGTTGTTGTTGTTGTTGTTTTTTTTTTCTTTTTTTTTTTTTTGGTGGTATATATATGTAGGTTTTGTTGGAGTTATTAGGTTTTGACTATTGGTTTTTGTCAGAAATTGACGTGGGATGGTTTTCATTTGTAAAATGACTTATGTTTGTGCTCAATTTATGAATGAAAATTACTTTTGCCTTTCTTCCTGATGAATATGCTTGTTAACGGCTAAGTAAGATGTACAATCATGAGATGAATTTTCTGCCTGATGAATGTGCTTGTTAACGGCTAAGTAAGATGTAAAATCATGAAATGAATAGAACAAACTATTAAATCAAGCCAACACAAGAATAATTGTATAGCATTGCAACTTAGTCGAATATATTAATAAATCTGCCCTTGCCCCAGCAAGTTGATGAACAGGACCGCCTAAAAACGGCGGTTCAAGTGTTTGCTGGGGCACAATGGATATTCGGCTATCGGTTCTAATACTTTGGCCGAATAGATTGATGAATCTGCCCTTACCCCAACCAGTTGATGAAGGCCGCCTAATAACGGCAGTTCAGGCGTTTGCTGGGGCACAATGAATATTCGGCTATTAATGCTGATATTTAGCAGTTTAGGTGTTTGCTGGGGCACAATGAATATTCGGCTATTAATTCTGATATTTAGGCTGAATAAATTGATGAATCTGCCCTTGCCCCAGCGAGTTGATGAAGATCGCCTAATAACGGCAGTTTAGGTGTTTGCTGGAGCATAATGGATATTCGGCTATTAGCTTTAAATTGGTTGATAAATCTACCATTCGTGAATTGGCTGGGGCAGCCTGTCTGTTTAGCACAAAGACTTGCGTAAGGCCGAATAGATTAATTAATCTGCCCTTGCCCTAGCGGATTAGTGAACGTTGCCGCCGATTATCAAGCATTTATGAATTGGCTGGGGCAGCGTTGAAGGGACTGCTTTGGGAGCGGTGCATCCGTGGTTAATAAAAAGGGTAGTTGCTTCGTGCGCATAGGTCCCATTAGCGTGTTAAGACTCAACTCAAACCAGTTTGTCAAAGAAGGCTAGATAAGTGTGAATGTCAAGTAGACTATTTTTCAACAGCAGAGGAGAAGGTAGGACATTGGCTGAGCTAGACTTAGCGATGCATCGAGGTGGGGAACCTTCACGAACGGGAAGTAGGACATCTGGGGAGCGGGAGAGGCGTCACTCTCCACGTCGTCGAAGTAGGTCACTGAGAAAGGAGAAGTGACAACGGGAAAACTCTCCTTATTCGCGAACCGAGGCCAGTGGGCCACCGCACCCGTTGAGTTTTTCTGTCTTTATCAGGAACAAATCGATGATGGAAGCAAACTCGATCATCCGAGATCCAAGCGTGGTAGTCGAATTTGCACTATAGATTTTTCCACCAGAAGTCCAGCAGTTGATGATTGGTCGACAAGATTTCGAAGTGTTTCGAGAGGGCGTTCACGAAGCGATAAAAGGACTATATACTGCTTATGAGATCGGCATGCGCTTTTGTGCCACGCGGCGAGAGATCGAACATAAAGATGAACGCATTCGTAACTTAGAGGCCCGCGTGGAGAAGGCCGAGCAGGAGTTAAGAAAAGTCAAAACCGCCGAAACACATTCGGTCAGCCTAGCTAACCCGATTGTGGAGGAAAGGGTGACCCAGCGTCTTATAAGTCATACGATTACTGATCGTGATACGGCAAGCATGTTTGCAATAGAAGCTGCAAAGACTAGGGCTTATGAACAAGGCTTTCATGCAGGCCGAAAAGTTGGGATAGAGAAGACGAAAGAAAAGCTCGCCGAGGAGGTCTGCCGATGTGAGAACCGTGGATTTAAGCACGGGTGGATCAAGGCTCTCCAGGCCGCAGAGTCTCTACGGGTAGCAGGCGTTGATTCAGCGTCCCCATTATACCAAAGTCATCATTTTCCCTTCGCGGCCTTTGAAGTTGAGAAGAGCGATCACGAGGGGGATGCCGAATAAAATTAGACATATTGTACTGCTCTAACGTAAATTGGGAGCGAATTATGTATTATCAATTAATTCAATAAAACATATTATTTTACATGTTTGCATGTTGTTTCAGCTTATGTCACATGTTGTTTCAGTTTGTGTTTAAACATATTAACAATCATCTTACATCCTTCGTCAACTGAGTTTATCCTTGTTAACAGAATATTCATGAAAAGTGTGCCAAAGCCGGATGCTTACTCGATCCTGCACGGATGGGGCTCCGAATTCGGGGGCTTTTGTCGTATGCTTTTTTTTCAGCTTATGTCGCATTTTTTTTTTTTTTTTGTCAATCGTGAATTCCACGAGGGGCGCTCCGAATCCGGAGACTTACTCGGCCCAAAAGTAGCATTCACTGATGGGGCTCCGAATTTAGAGGCTTTTTACTTCGCCACTCGTGAATCATGAAGGCACTCCGAATTCGGAGGCTTACTCGGCCCAAAAATGTCATTCACTGATGGGGCTCCGAATTTGGAGACTTTTTATTTGGCCAATCGTGATATCCACGATGGGCGCTCTGAATCCGGAGGCTCATTTGGCCCGAAAGTGTCATTCACTAAAAGGCACTCCGAATCCGGAGGCTTTTTATTTGGCCAATCGTGATATCCACGAAGGACGTTCCAAATCCGGAGGCTTAATCGGCCCAAAAGTGTCGTTCACTAATGGGGCTCCGAATTTGGAGGCTTTTAACTTGGTTAATCGTGATATCCACGAAGGGCGCTTCGAATCCGGAGGCTTATTCGGCCCAAAAGTGCCGTTCACTGATGGGGCTCCGAATTCGGAGGCTTTTAACTTGGCCAATCGTGATATCCACGAAGGACGTTCCAAATCCGGAGGCTTAATCGGCCCAAAAGTGTCGTTCACTAATGGGGCTCCGAATTTGGAGGCTTTTAACTTGGTTAATCGTGATATCCACGAAGGGCGCTTCGAATCCGGAGGCTTATTCGGCCCAAAAGTGCCGTTCACTGATGGGGCTCCGAATTCGGAGGCTTTTAACTTGGCCAATCGTGATATCCACGAAGGACGTTCCAAATCCGGAGGCTTAATCGGCCCAAAAGTGTCGTTCACTAATGGGGCTCCGAATTTGGAGGCTTTTAACTTGGTTAATCGTGATATCCACGAAGGGCGCTTCGAATCCGGAGGCTTATTCGGCCCAAAAGTGCCGTTCACTGATGGGGCTCCGAATTCGGAGGCTTTTAACTTGGCCAATCGTGATATCCACGAAGGACGTTCCAAATCCGGAGGCTTAATCGGCCCAAAAGTGTCGTTCACTAATGGGGCTCCGAATTTGGAGGCTTTTAACTTGGTTAATCGTGATATCCACGAAGGGCGCTTCGAATCCGGAGGCTTATTCGGCCCAAAAGTGCCGTTCACTGATGGGGCTCCGAATTCGGAGGCTTTTAACTTGGCCAATCGTGATATCCACGAAGGACGTTCCAAATCCGGAGGCTTAATCGGCCCAAAAGTGTCGTTCACTAATGGGGCTCCGAATTTGGAGGCTTTTAACTTGGTTAATCGTGATATCCACGAAGGGCGCTTCGAATCCGGAGGCTTATTCGGCCCAAAAGTGCCGTTCACTGATGGGGCTCCGAATTCGGAGGCTTTTAACTTGGCCAATCGTGATATCCACGAAGGACGTTCCAAATCCGGAGGCTTAATCGGCCCAAAAGTGTCGTTCACTAATGGGGCTCCGAATTTGGAGGCTTTTAACTTGGTTAATCGTGATATCCACGAAGGGCGCTTCGAATCCGGAGGCTTATTCGGCCCAAAAGTGCCGTTCACTGATGGGGCTCCGAATTCGGAGGCTTTTAACTTGGCCAATCGTGATATCCACGAAGGACGTTCCAAATCCGGAGGCTTAATCGGCCCAAAAGTGTCGTTCACTAATGGGGCTCCGAATTTGGAGGCTTTTAACTTGGTTAATCGTGATATCCACGAAGGGCGCTTCGAATCCGGAGGCTTATTCGGCCCAAAAGTGCCGTTCACTGATGGGGCTCCGAATTCGGAGGCTTTTAACTTGGCCAATCGTGATATCCACGAAGGGCACTCCAAATCCGGAGGCTTATTCGGCACAAACGTGTCATTCAGGGATGGGGCTCCGAATTCGGAGACTTTTTACTTGGCCAATCGTGATATCCACGAAAG
>NW_021025920.1:32551-43440 GCF_004153795.1 Camellia sinensis
TGTGTGGAATCGTTCTTGAGATTGTGCAGCCTAGGATCGCTCTCAGCCTCAAGATTCAACCCGTTTGTTTTCCGACTTTGAACCCGTTCAGAACGTTCAGAAAGTTCAACGGTCAAACATCATGCAAGGTCTGTATGGCCAAATCGGGGGCAGCCCACGAGCAAGAGGCACCAAAGCCGAATCTGCATCAAGGGAGTAGATCTCACCAGAAGGAGCTCGTGGAGCGGCCATGATAGATTCTTCAGCAAATCAATGCAATAGCCGTCTCCTAGACACAGAGAGGCTTCAACTTCAAAAACCATTTGGCATGGACTTGTTACATTTTTACCCTTGAGAGGCTCGCTGGGTCGAAAACCCGGAAGGGCGACCCAGGCAAAAGTTAGAGTAAGAGAAAAATACAAAAAAAAGCAAAAAAATACAACAATGAAAAGAAAAGAAAAGAAAAGAAAAAAAAACAAATGCAAAAAGAAGAAAGAGAAATGAAAAAAAAAAAGAGAAAAAGAAAATAAAAAGAAGCTCGCAAGGTCGAAAACCCGCATCGGGTGCCTTGGCAAAAGTTAGAGCCTGAAAAGTGAAGGTTAAAATACCCGAGTGTACCTTAACCGGAACTACGTAAGGCTTGATTCCCATGTTTGGGATACGTAGGCAACTTCATCATGAAGTCCAGCCCCCAACGCTTTCATAGCGTCTCAGTCCATACAATGGTTTCGATTTCATCCCAAAGTCTAGTCGCCAACGCTTCCATGGCGACTGTGTCCATATATTTGTTGTGACCGTCTTCGTCATCTCTGTGTCCAAGAGCTCGACCACCGCCAATGAAGACTGTTTGCGGACTGCTGCGGCACCATCCAAACAAGGGGCAACTTTCCGTTGCCACAAGCCGTCATGAGCCGCCGTTCAAACTAGGGGCAACTTTCCGTTGCCTCCCACCCCCCTTCAAACCAGGGGCAATTGATCCGATGTTGCGCATCTCAAAGAGTAAGTTCCATGCTCGTTGAGCATTGACTGTTTGAAAAATAGTTTTTGAAAATTTTTACTGAGGTTGACTATTTTCTCGAAAACTATTTCATTTTCCAAAACTGGACCATTGTCTTGGACCCAAAAAAGGAAAATTTTCAGTGCTTACAGCCTGACTTGCATACCTTTCAAATCAAAAATCGAACAAGTACGTTAATCTGACTCTCATTTTGATCAAACTTGTTTTAGTAGAAAACCGAAACGAAAAGAATGGTTAAAATGATGAACTAGGGGCACAGTTGAGCCAGGCGTTCTGTCTTTCCCCCGTCATCGACGTACTTGCCAGAAGAGCGCTCTACCCGCCAGAAGAAATAGCCGTGAGCTAACGATGTTGAGCATGAACCCGCAACTTCCTATTCATCCATCAATCACCCCGGGGAGGGATAAAAAATGAGAGAATGAAGAATAGAGAGGTGTGAGTTGAGAGAAAAGCGAGAAAAAGGGTTTTGAGAGAAAATCCGAGCTTGAGTGCCAGAGTGATGTGAGAATCACAAATGAGAAAAGGGTGGGAAACAATACCCAGATTGAACTGGCCCCTCGCAGTCCGAGGTCCCCCGTCTTCGTTAACGCGTCTGTATGTCGTGTCTTTTGGTTTTGTTTATCTCAACCTTTGCTTTAGGTTTCTCCCGAGCGTGTCTCGTTATGTTTAGGTCGTATACCTTTGTTGAGTCTTTTTCCGCTGTGTTCAGTTGTAGGCTCGATACCCCGGTTTGAAAAATCCTCATTCGATTTCAAAAATCATTTACACTCGGAATGCTGTGCCATTCTCTACATTGGAGTATGCTTCAACTTCAACCGGTTTCACCCCCGTAGTCCGTCTTGTCAGATTGGGCCGTTTGTTCAGAGTTTGCTGTGTGCAGAATGAACCGAATGCTGTATTATGGGCTGTATGCAGATCAATCCCCAACAGAGTAAGGGCTGTGTGCCCAGAATCAGGCAGTGGGTTATTTTGCTATTAGCTGTTCAGTTATCTGATTATTACAGTGCAAGTGTTCAATTTTCAGATAACCAATCAATTTCATTTACATTGAGATGTAACATGATGGAATGCGATGCAATACATGAGATATGTAAATGTAACACTTTTTTTAAGCAAAAAAATCTGTTCATTTCATAATCTTTTTCAAGTACACAAGTTTTGAAGAAAACAAAATCTGCCTGCCGCAGTACAAAGCATCCTAACTACCGACAAAAGGAAAAGTACAAGAAAGAAGAAAAATAACAAAAATCCGCATCCTTGTCCAGCGACTCCAAGGGCCATCAGTCTGTCCTGGTCCTCTTCCTGGACGAGGGTCCAGGAGCATCATCAGTATCGTCGTCAGAGCCCGAGCTAGAACCGCCTCCGGTCTCCTCCTCCGATGACTCGGACTCTGCCTCTGCCTCCGCCTCTGACTCCTCGTCATCATCATCGTCTGGGACTGGAGCTCGCGAGCTGCTCCCGACATGAGTACGCCCTCCCTTGGTGCGGGGAAATACTCGGCCCTCCTCATCTCTCCCCCGAGCAGGGACGGAAGGTCCAGCTGGAGCACCTCCTGCCATAGGAATCTGAAAAGGAGGCTGAAAAAGTACACAAAAGGGAAATGCATCAGTATACTATGGGCAGTTTAACGGTGCAGAATGCAGTGCATGAGTACAGTGTGTGTATACTGTGGGCAGTTTAATGGTGCAGAATGCAGTGCATGAGTACAGTGTGTGTATGCCGTGGGCAGTTTAACAGTGCAGAATGCAGTGTATGAGTACAGTGTGTGTATGCCGTGGGCAGTTTAACAGTGCAGAATGCAGTGTGTCAGATGCTGTGAGATCAGTGTATCAGGTGTTGTGCCATGCATCAGATTATGTGAAGCAGTGTATAACTGGTTTGAGGCCAGTGTCAGAAGAACATATCGGGATGCTGTAGAGGGCCAGGAGATCAAAAGTCCGCTGGAGCATACCCATCATGGAGGCATTCATCTCCAATGATTGCCGGGTGTACGCAGAAGAAGCCTGCAAAAATGTCAAATGCATCAGTATTTTGTGGGAATATCAAATGAACTGAAATGAAATGACGGTACAGAAATGCAGTAATACATACCGGAGGTAAGTCGGGGACACCGATGAACTCGTGATCAGTTGGCGGAGGGGTGAAGGGGATCTGATAGGTCGCCCCACCCTGCCCCTGGAAAGTCAGTACAGCAGGCAAGGCGGGCCAGCCAGCTCCCCGTCCTCCCTGAGCTCCGCCCCTGCCACGGACGCGGGCCCTCCTCGAAGATCCGGCTCCCGCTCCTACTCCTGCCCCAACCGCTGGCGCCGCAGGCTTGACCCCCTCCGCTCGACGGCCACCGCTCAGAGGTCGCATAAGGTACGTCTGCACGTACTCTCGGTAGTCGCCGATACCTCTGAAGCGGGTCGCCTCCCAACCGATGGTGTAATCATCCAGCTGCTCGGTGCTGAGCCTCTCGGTCTCCCTCATCTCTGCAGGAGGGTGAACCGGGACTATCTGCTCAGGTAACCCTAGGGTCTGGCGTAGAAAACGCTCCCCCAGGTACCAAGCCCGACAGACCGGGCCCTCTAGCAAGATCCGGAAACGCGAGGTCTCCTCAGCACCAGCAAACCGATCCCGCGTCACCGCCGGCAATGGAGCCCACGGCCGCCAAGTAATCTGAAAGTGCCAGACAGTTTGTTATCTACTGTTATTGAAATATGCAGTGGAAAGGCGAAGCTTAAATAAACTGAAAATAAAACATACCTCCGCGGGGGTGATGGTGTCGAAATACCGGCGGAAGAAGCCGAATGTCTCTCGTGGCCGCCGGGTGCATCTCCCGTCAAAGCGTCGTGAGAAGGGGATGACCAAAGGAGTCTCTGCGACTGGTATGGGGGCGAGCCTAGGGAAGTAGGCATAAACCCACAACTGCAAAACAGATGTCAGTATGACCATCAGAAAAAGCAGAATATACAGAATAAAGCAGAAATGGCAAAGCCGTGTGTTGCGCAGTATATTGTGTATAGTGTACAGTGTGAGCAGTGTACAGTCAGTGTGAAGCAGAATGTATGTGTGTGCCGTGTGTACAGTATACAGCAAGTATAGAGCAGACTACAGTGTGTGCAGTGTATAGAGTACAGAAAAGATAGAACAGAAATGAAAAGTGGAGAAGAAGTGTACCTCCCAGGCTCGCCAGTAGCCACCAAGGAGCTGGCCACTGCCGCGCGAAGCCGAGCTCATGTACCCGTAGAGAGTGGCCAGAGCGGCGTCACCCCAATCATAGTGCAAAATGTCCCGGACGTCCACCAGTGCGCTGAGAAGACAGAGAGGCACGGTGTTCGCCCGGTCGGCGAAGATGGTCGTCCCGAATAAGAACATCAGGAAGCCGCGGGCGTACCTCTCCACGTCCTCCGGAGTCATCTGAGCCTCCTCCTCCAACACGGGCTGGACCCTAAACTGTACCTCAAACCAGGAGTACCGCACGAAGCCTGGACGAGCAAGAGGTGGGGCCTCCCCCAGCAAATGGACCTGAGCGGCGGTCCACTCATCCATGTCTGTGTCAAAGGGGATCGGATCACCCCCTACCCCGATGCCTGTGAGCATCAAGAAGTCATAAGGGGTCATCGTCATGTCCCCTGCTGCGGAAAAGTGAAACGAATCGGTGGTGTCCCACCACCTCTCCGCTAGAGCGGCGAGGAGAGGCTTGCATGTGGAAAGCCTGGAGAGCCCTCGGCAGAAGGCGCCGAAGCCCGCCCGGTCCACTATGCGTCGGACTGCGTCAGGGAGCTCATCGTACCACTCCCGAGCTCCAGTGTTCCCATACCCGCGGATGGTATAGGAATCCTCCTGTAAACAGAAAATAACAATTGCAAGGCAACATTCAAAATGCAGTTTTGAAAAGCATACAGATACAGCATGAGTGCAAGTCTGACAGGTTTAAACAAATACCGGATACCGGTGTGCTTACAGTGAAATACGTGTGATGCGTCAGCGTGTTTTGGTGGTTCAGTACAGTCTAGCATGTGTGCATATGTTCAGATTTAAGCAAGTATCGGGTGCCGGTGTGCTTACATTGAAATACGTGTGATGCGTCAACGTGTTCAGGTGGTTCAGTACAGTATAGCATGCGTGCATATGTTCAGATTTTGACAAATACCGGGTGCCGGTGTGCTTACAGTGAAATACGTGTGATGCGTCAACATGTTTGGGAGGGGGTTCAGAACAGATATAGCATGCGTGCAAATTTAACAGATTCAGACAAATACCGGGTACCGGTGTGTTTGCAGTGAAAAACAGTGTGTGCCGTGTGTTTGAGTGATTCGGGGTTAGTGTAGTGTGTGTGCATGTGCCAATCTCAAGCAGATGTCAGTTGCATGTATGTTTACAGCCAACTACAGTCTACGGTATATCAGATTTCAGCAGTTAAAGAATACAACTAGCTACGGCAGTTTTGTATCCTACATTGCGAAAAGTAAAGCAAAAGACGAAGAGTTACCTCGGAAGTGGTGAAGGACAGATGGGAGGTAGGCTCGCGCAGCAATAGCTCGGGCGCCACGTACCTCTCGAAGCTCCGGAACTGGCGCAGACTGTCGGGGGGCAGAACATGGATCGCCGGTCGGTAGGTCACCGGGTCGAACGGGCGCTCGCTCAAAGGTAGGAGCTCGACCCCGGGATCCATCTCGTGGTCCGGGGGAGTCCCGCCACGTGGAATGTCGTCCGCCATGTAGAGAATGATGAGAAAATAGCCGGAGGAAGGAAAATCGGGCCGGAATACGAAGAGTCAACCGGAAAGTCAACTCCCGAGAGGGTCGGAAATGGCCGGGAAGGCCGGAATGTGAAAGGGCACGAAAATCAAGAGAAAAGCAAGGGGAACAAACCCTGAAAAGGCGGGAACGCCAAACGAGGCACCGAAACAAAGTTTTGTTCGGTTGAAAATGTCCGAAACGCGAAGGAAATCGCGAATCCGACGACGAAACGGGCGTAGAACGCGAAGAAACGGGCGAAAAAGGAGAGAGAAACACTCTGGAGAGAGAGAGCAAGAGATTTCGGCGGAGGGGAAGTGAGGAAATAGGGTTTGAAACCCTATTTTAAAACACCCAGGGTGAAAAGTCGAAATTGCCCCGACTCAGCAACTGTTTGCCGGTCGGCAGTATTTTGTGCCGGCCGGCATTATTTTGTGCCGATGGATCTATTTTTCAGCCGATGGACAGCCGGTGGCCTCCTCTCCCGGTCGGTGGGGTTCCCACAGCCTTGTTTAGGCCATATGAGTAGTTTGTGGTCTTCATAGCTCAAGAAAGTGCATCTCTGACGCTCAACCGGCCTCCGTTTTGACCGCGGGTCGTGTTTTCTGTGCGTGGCACTCGAATTCGTGCAAGGTGTATCCTTTTTGTATCCTATTAAATTCAAAAGTTGCCCCATGTGCGTTGCACGCGTTCATCGCACCACTTTAGTGCATTACATCGCGCTGTCATGCGCCTCACATTCGCATTGTTATGCACATACTACATGCGTTGTAACACGCACCCCTTGCATCGTCATACACATCTCTTATGCATTGTCATTGCATTTTTATTCTATGCATTGTCATGCATTCCGGAACACGTGCGTTGTTACGCATTTAAGTCCATTTACATTCCGTGTGGCACGCGTGTCACACTTGGCATCATTTTACATTTCGGTGTGGCAAACGTGTCACACTTAGCATTCGTTTGCATCCCGTGTGGCATGCGTGTCACACTTGTATCATCTTTGCATCTCATGAGGCACGCGTGTCTCATTTATTTCATTTGTATTATTTTGCATCGGCACGCGTGCCTTATTTTCATCGGCATGCGTGTCACATTTTCATTGGCATGCGTGTCGTCATTTGCATAGAGCATGAAATCGTTCGCGCTGTTTTGCGCATCGCACTGTTTTGTGCATTTCAAAATCGTTCGCGCTGTTTTGCGCATCGCACTGTTTTGTGCATTTCAATTGATCGCACTGTTTTGTGCATTTCAAAATTGTTCGTGCTGTTTTGCGCATCGCACTGTTTTGTGCATTATATCGTTCGCGCTGTTTTGCGCATCGCACTGTTTTGTGCATTTCAAAATCGTTCGCGCTATTTTGCGCATCGCACTGTTTTGTGCATTTCAATCGATCGCACTGTTTTGTGCATTTCAAAATTGTTCGCGCTGTTTTGCGCATTGCACTGTTTTGTGCATTGTATCGTTCGCGCTGTTTTGCGCATCGCACTGTTCTGTGCATTTCAAAATCGTTCGCGCTGTTTTGCGCATCGCACTGTTTTGTGCATTTCAATCGATCGCACTGTTTTGTGCATTTCAAAATTGTTCGCACTGTTTTGCGCATCGCACTGTTTTGTGCATTGTATTGTTCGCGCTGTTTTGCGCATCGCACTGTTTTGTGCATTGTACTTCGATCGCGCTATTTTGCGCATCGCACTATTTTGTACAGTTTATTGTTCGCGCTGTTTTGCGCATCGCACTGTTTTGTGCACCTCACTTGCATCTTGCATGTATCCTCTCGCGTTATTTTGCGCACCTTACTTGTACTTGTTAGTACATTGCATTGTTTTGAATATAAACCGGCTTCGCGTAGTGTATAAGTCCAATTTTCAAAATTTTGCATTCCGTGTGGCATACGTGTCACACTTGTATCATTTTTGCATCTTATGAGGCATGCATGTCTCATTTGTTTCATTTTGCATTCCGTGTGGCATGCGTGTCACACTCGTATCATTTTGCATCTTATGAGGCACGCGTGTCTCATTTGTATCATCTTGCACCGTGCTCATTTGCATCGGCATGCGTGTCACATTTTCGCTGGTATGTGTGTCGTCATTAGCATTAGCATGCGTACCTCATTCTTGCATTGTTATGCATGTTCGCCCGGTCTGGCGAGACCTTAAACACGCGCGCCGGTCTGGCGAGGCCTTAAACACGCACGGTCTAGGAGACCTTAAATCCTTGGGAGGTGCGAAACCTCCGGTGCATTGATGTGCGCGGTTTTTCATGGCATATAAGTCCATTTGTATCAATTTACATTCCATACGGCATGCGTGCCTCATTCTTGCATTGTCATGCATATTGCTAACGATATTGTACTTGTTAAGTTTGTTTTCTTTTCAGGCACGATATTGTATGTACGGTTCATTTGAGGCTGGAGCAACCAGACGAACCATGCAGGTATCCTCGGTCTAGGAGACCCTAAATCCTCTGAAGGTGCAATTCCTTTGGTGTTTGTCGTGCCCGAACGACTTTCGGTGGTCTGGTAAAGCCACCTGCCTATGTTTGCGGTGAGTTCCTAGAAGACCAACTGGGACGGTGGAAACTAGAGTTCGAACGGCTTATGCCTAGAACGCAAAGGTTCGGGAGTTCCGAGACTAAAGTCTGGTTTAAATACCCAAGGGTGTATCCTCGGCTTGAAATCTGTATGGAAACCCCATAGATTGAGGCAGCATGTCGGCACCTCAGTTCTGGATACTGAACCAACCTAGTATACCGCCCTGTTGGTAAGATAGGGAAAGCTGCAAACATAGTCGTTGCATCATAGTGCATTGTCATGCATTTCCATTGTAGCTTGCATTCATTGCATTTCCCCCAGTAGATCGCATCATACTGCATTGTCATGCATTTTGTAAATATCCATTGCATATTTGTAAATATTGCATTTTAGTTTGCATGCATTCATTGCATCACGCCTTCCATCTATGGCTCGCGCCTTTCCAGGTTGAGCTTGGTCTGGTATGTGCCCTTACTTTTCACGTTAAAGCACAGTTCTGCATGTGTACGCGCCTATTCCACGCTGGTATGTTGGTTTGAGGGTTACGGCACCTTTTCTGTGCTACACATGGCTCGTATGCGTACATCCCTTTCCTAGGCAAGATTTGGTTTGGCTCGCATGCCATATCCATTGCATCGTAGATCGCATGCATTCATAGCATCACCTCCACCTATGGCTCGCGCCTTTCCATGATTGAGCTTGGTTTGGTATGTGCCCATACTTCTCGTGTCGAAGCATAGTTCAGTAGACCGTTCTATGTTAAACATGGCCTGTATGCGTACATGCCCTGCCTAGGCAAGATTTGGTTTGACTTGCGTGCCATATCCATTGTATCAATATCCGTTCCATTGCATATTTGTACATATTGCATTGTAGTTTGCATGCATTCACTGCATCACCTAGGATTTGCCCTCGCTCGGAGGGACCGAATAAATATTACAAATTAATTAACTACGCAAGCTAATTAAATATTACAAATTGCCTAATCAGCTAAGCAAATTGACTTAAGCTAAGAAAACAGTAAATCGCCTCGGAAATGCGCCGCCATGCATAGGATGCCTCTGTTTTCCTTCCTCTGCTCCTCTAGAGGTTGCCAAAATCTCAGGACTGCTCCCTTGGACAAAAAGGATCACCACCGGCTAGATGGAATTGCCACCGGCAGTGGAATGTGGCCACCGGCACAAGGTGAGGCTATCGGCAGAGAAATAGTTGCCGGTCGGCACTTGACACTGCCGGTCGGCAGAGTGTTCCTGCAGAATCTGCAAACGACAGCAACAGAGGGCAAGGCAAAGCATGGCAGCACATTTCAAGGCATATATGCACCAATCATGTCTCTTATCATTGTAATGACTCAAAGGGACATGTGCCTCGATTCCCGGACCACCGATCACGCATTTCCATGCATGATGGCCCAAGGAATCAAGTATGCAACTTTCATGTCAAATGAAATGCAAACCAATCAAACAAACTAAGGCCCAATTCCTATCATCAAGTCAAGGAACAAGGCATGCATGTAAGATGCAATGCAACCTAGGCGATGCAGCATGGCATGGCAACAAACTTATGCAAGCATGCAAGCAAACATGGGGCCATGCAAACCAAATAGAGGAGGTCTTAAACATGGTTTGGGCAGCTCTAATAAGGCCCAAAACAGTGGCCAAAAGACCAAAACAAGGGACCAAAACACACATACATGCATGCACATGTTAAGGCCAACACTTAGGCACAAAAGAGGGATTCTCAAGCACACTTGAAAAAGGATAGCATGGACTAATTAGCATACATTATAAGCCTTGAAAACAATGTAGGAAATGATGCCAAATTAACCTACTCATGCAAGCTATACATACAATGAGGCCCAAGGACCTAAAGCATGATCATATGACTTATGAAGCAAATGACCGAATTGGGTCAAAACAGTCCCAAATTATGCAAAAACAAGCCTCAAGAATCACTTAGATGGCATCTAGGCAACCTAATCCTATAGGCATACATCATGGCACAAATATGAAGCATGGGGCATCAACTCTTTGAAGCAACAAAAGGGCCACAAAATACAAACATTTAGGCATGCTAGAAGGACTGAAATAACACGTGGGGTGGTTCCAAACCACCAAAATGATGCAAGCAACGCATACTACACATCCACATACTTGAGGCCAACAAGCCCGAATACAAAGGAGCTATACTAAGCATGCCAAAGTCAACCCAAACACTTATGGATAGACCTAAAACACGTCAAAATAAGCACAAAATCTTCACAAATGTAAGCCCAAAACATGCTAGAAACAAAAGGCACGCAACCTAAGACATGTTAAGGGATCACAAGCATTACATGGCAACTATGCTAAGCATGCATGGAGTACCAAAACCAATTTAAAATCATGCTATATTATGGAAAAATAAGCATGAAAAACAGTCTATACATGCTCAACACACACTCAAACATAGGCTCCCTTTAGAGGCCAAAACATGCCCTTTTCAAGGACAACAAGGAGAGGGGATGGCCCTCTCCTTTTGGAGACTTCAGGGCACCATCTCCACCACTGAAATCCCTCAAGATTTCAGTGGTGAAGAGGCCCAAACACCAAAGTCCCGAAACTAGCACAAAATAGCACAAAATAGGACTTTC